>ML810048.1:114301-133666 GCA_009831015.1 Picea engelmannii
AGTTACTCCTATTTTTACTCCTAGGTGTCCCTAGATTCCCTTATAGGTTTTAAATACTTTCCCTAAAATGATGTTGCTAATTTAGTTCAATTTAGAAGGTTCTTTATTGCAGATTCTTTACTAAGTTGACCTCGCTTTTTACCCTAAGTTCCCTTATTTCCCTTATTATGTTTCCTCCATTCCTTAGTTTCCTAATTTTTATTATTCCCTTATTTCCCCTTTCTATTAGAGCCAAAAATGGCAATTGCGCAATTTAACCTCTTTTCCTTTTTATTAAGAATTTAATATATTTTACACTTTCACAAGTTAAACAATTAAATTCTTATTTACAATTTTAAATCCACTGATTTTAATTAAATTCTTACTCTCTTCATTTTACCCCAAATTTTTTATGAAGACTAAAACTATTACATAAGTGGTTTTTAGTTTAATTTTTATTTTTTTATTTTTATAGGGTATTTCTCTTAAGGTTAGACAATTTTACCCCTAGAGAAGTTTTAGACTTAGGACTTAGATTCTGAACTGGGCGACATTTAATTAGGGGAGTTTTTTAAGAAATTCTTAAGATGTTAAATGTCTTAGGGCCATCTAGGTTTGTTTCTTCATCATCATAAACATGACATGCCCTTTAGGATGCACCACGTGCTCCAAGGGTGACACTCGCCTCGTTTGTTTCTTTTGCATGACGTTCCCTTCAGGATGCACCACGTGCTCCAAGGGTGCCACTCACCTCTTCTGTTTCTTTTGCGCGACGTGCCCTTCAGGATGCACCACATGCTCCAAGGGTGCCACTCACCTATTGACTTATTGGTAGACACCAATAACCCCTGGAGTCAACACTCCGCCAAGTGAACTTGTGGGAGACTAAGGGATTCTAAGGAATAAGGCCCCCGCCTTATTGCACGCCCCTTAGAACCATCGCAAGTGATTGTCACAGTCTGCCCTCGCGACATCATGGTTCCTCTCAAACTAGGTAATTGTTAACCTCTAGTTTGAGCCACAATGGGAGTGCTAGTAGGCTGTGGCAGGGTTGTTGTCCACACCTCTCCCTCAACCTCTCTGGTAGTCATGTGTGTGGCCCCTTTACTCCATATGTGAGTCTGATCGGCAAGCTATCGTCATCCTGCATCATCAACAATCATGTCAAAACATGTCCACGTCATATCATCTAATCAAATGTACTAAAATCACAGTAAAACAATCAACCCCAATAGCACACTCCTTGACTTGATCCAAAGTCCAAGGGTTCTGTCGATGCCTCTGCATCCTCAAGGTCTAAAACCCTGCACACTCAATAAAACCGAGTCAATAGCACCTGTCTATGTCAATGCAGTAAAACATCAGGTCATCTATCATAACACCTCATAATCAAGAACAAATGTTTTAATATCATAATAGTCTGGATCACTTGCGAGTAAGTGTCCTCAAAGAATAAGTTTTCTCAGTGCACCAGAGCGGGATGTTACAACTATTTGGGGGGCAACGAGGTGATAGCATGGAAGCTGCTACAAAAATGAAGGAAGGACCAAGTGATATACATAGTGATATTTGTGGCAGAGAAATGTGTGGAAGGGACCTTGATGAGATGGGCTCCCTTAATCTTAAACCAATTTCTTATTGGCTGCATAGATGCAAAAGATAGAGGCATGTAGTTCTACTATCCCTAGCTTCTAGTTTTTCTTGTATTCACAACATGGGAAGAGATGAAATATGCACAATTCCTAGGTATAAGAGAGAAACCATGTTTAGGAGAAAAGTATCAAAAATTCTTGTACACAATGAACAAACAACGAAAAATAGACAACACCATAGAATTTTTTCTCTCTGCTGAAAGGATTCGACATTGCATTAAGGAAACACAACACATAACACCAAAATTGGTGGAAGCATATGCATCGGTCGTGAAGTTTTGAGTAGGCTGAAATCATATATATGTCCAGGAAAAGAAGGACCCAAGAGAGGAATGGGTCTAGATGAAGTACAAGGTTACTAAAGAAGATATAAATATAATCATGCAAGATTGGGACCCATATTGGAAGATTCTTGCAGATGGAACTAAGATAGAGCATCTTGGAAATTAAGAGGGAGAACATAGCAAGGGTCCAAGGAATTATCAGGAACACAGTCAAGGAAATGGTGTAGGGGACATAGTGGAGACAACACCATCAGCATAACAAATGCAATAGATAGTATCGAAGACATGAGAGAAAAGAAAATACAAGGATACAAAACCAACCCCCTCTGTGCCCAAAAAGAAGAAAGTGCACAACGAACCAAACTTTTATACATTGATGGATGATGATATGGATACAATTATTTACCAAGTAAAGGATTCCATTGAGAAGGTATTTCAGAAGATGTCACGACTGTAAGACAAAATCAGTATTAGGATGCAAGAGTAGATGACTAAATTGTAATAGAGCTTGGAGATAGTAAGCCTGGAAGAAGAAAGAAGATCCAATGAAGGAAAACTGGTAGGTGTGATAGGGGACATAGAAGATACCACTCCTCACTTCTCACAAATGGCTGCAAGGTTCCAAGTGATAAAACTCCCAGCATATGAAATCAGGTTCCCCACACCCGAGATGCGGAAACATGCACAAGGAATAAGTCACCTAGACTTAGTCAACTCACAGATGCCCGCAATAGTGCTACAAGTATTGAAAATGAGTATTGCGGAGGAATTATGATTCCATGCAGAGTCTGCTTCTAGAAAGTTTGTAGAAGCTATGGTGGAAAAGACATAGCTACAAAAGGAATACACATCTTCTCTATAGGAAAAGAGCGCATTTGAGAAAAAATTTGAAAGCACACTGAAGGAGAAGAGTGAGGCTGAAGAAAAGGATGGGAAAGAAATGAAATATAAGGAAGAAGTCAATCAAATGGCTCAATGAATAAAAATGACCATCCAAAAATTGTAAAAAGAAATCCCAGAAGTCCCAATTATAGTAGAATCCAGAATATAAGAAAAAGTCTCAAATATTGGCAAAGTCATTAAAGGATATCTCACCAAGAAAGAAAATTTGGAATCACATGCAATACCAGGGACACCACCAGAAGAAAGGGAACAAAGGGAAAAGAGAGCACAAACATTAGTTGCAAAAATAAAAATCCTAGATTAGGAATGCACAAGGATGTGCGATGAGAGCACACATATTTGGACCCAACTCATGATGAATAAATAGCTGAAGGAAATGAAGGATAAAATAAGGAGTGCATAGGAGAAGGACCAACAAGAAAATAAGAGAATTAATAATTTCCACCTGCGTAATGGACGACAATAATTATGGCTAGCAGAGTGTTGTATACTGAAGTAGAATAGATGAAATCAGAACAAAATAGTATTTTGAAGAAGCTAGAACCCTTGCAGGACAAATCACTATGAGTAATAGGGGAGTTTTCCACTACACGGGGAACAACAAAGAAAGCAACGTAGGAAACTAAGGAGAAGCTCATGGATTTGACTGCACATAATGTGGAGGAAAGTTTGAGTAAGGAAGAAGAAGTTAGGAAAGGGGTACAAACAGCGAGGGAGAGCCTCCAAAAGTTTATGGATACATGGAAAAGAGTGACACAATAGGCCCGAGTGTCTCAATATGAGACACATGTGAGTGTTGGGGGCTTGTTGGGCAAACATTTTTTAATACAGTTTTGAGGAAAATACTAAGTATTGAGAAAACATGTATAATAAGAGGAAATGGGAGAAGTCTTGGTCAAAGAACATAGTAAAAAAACACTTAACATAATATCAAGAAGATCAATAAGATCAAGAAAATAAGAATATTAAGAAGATAAATAGAGGGAAAGAATGCACAAAAGGAGAAAAAATACACCTGAGAAAAGAATTTTAACCGACTCATGATGAGTTTTCATAAGGTATCAATACCTAATATCCTATATAAATATGTAATGGGTCAGGTATATTAGGGTTTGCTGATACTATTATTGTTGTGGTTGGCTAGTTTTATTCATTGTGGATCTCTCTATCTTTCTCTCTCTATATATATATCTGGAGTCTATCTGGTCCAATTTGATGAGTATCAGGTGAGAAAAGAGACTGAGAGTAAGATATCTTGCATATGAGAATTAGGAGAGTGAACGGGAGGAATATTTTACTGCAGAGGATAGGTGGGATAGGGATTGATCATGATGTATTGATTGTAGCATAGCAAACAATCTTAATATTGTTTCCTAAAGAAGAAGAATAAAGAATCAACCAATTTTGGACATAGCCCAGGGTTGGGTGAACCAAGTTAAAGTCTGTGTTGAATGGTTTTTTATGTTCTTATTCATGTTTACTTTTATTATTCATGGTCAAATCTAACTTTGTTGATGATTTGATGTTGTGCAATAGATTAAACGACTCAATAACTAAGTGATATGGTAAATTTCATCACAATTGTATGTATGAATCAATTAAGGATTAAATAGCATCTGAATATTGCGCAAAGTACAGATAGGTTGTAATGAATAAGTTGATTGACTCACATTCTTTCACAAGTGTAGAAACTTGGTTCTTATAGTCCCCATAGATACGTTGAGTGAGACTTTTCCTACATGAAGGTGATGACAAAAGGGTCGGTGTATGAAGGGTATGTTGGTTAAGATAACTTGAACGTAGGGTATTACACATGTGTTCCAACATTAGGTAAGCCAACAATGAAATCCAAATAAACATCCCTTCAAATAGCAGGGGGAATCATGATTGATTGGATTGTTCATATAGATTTGAATGTTTCTCCCTTATTGTGTTGATAAGTATCACATTCATCCATAAAAGTGCAAATTTCCTTTTCATACCATCCCATAAAAATGAACAATTGACCCATTCATAGGTTTTGGTAAACCCTGAATTCCCAGTTGCGGATGAAGCATGGAACTCATAGAGAATTTTGTATTTAAGGTTCAACTATTTTCTTAAATACAGGTGACCTTTATAGTGCATCTCTTCATTGTTCCAAGAGTACCCTGGAGAATCTTGAAGGCCCTATTGCAATTTTTGGATCAGGATAGAAAGTTTCAGGTCTTGCAACCACTATTGGTGAACATATTGAAGCCAATCTGTTATAATGAAGGAGAGGGAAAGGAGGGATCCTTCTTCATATTTCCTTGAAAGAGCATCAACAAACACATTTTATTTAAACTTATTTTATATGATCTCATAATATCAAAACAACTTGGTCACCCATTTTTGTTGCTACGAGGAGGCAATTATTTGTTCTAGAATAGACTTGAGGCTACAATGATCATTTTTAATTTGGAATCATTTCCCCAATAGATAAGGATGCTATAGATCCACTACATGAAAAATCACCAAAATTTCCTTTTCATAGGTGGATTGGCCCAAATTCCTCTATGATAGTTATTCACTAGTAAAAGTCGAAGGTCTACCATCTTGCATGAGAATTGTCCCAGTTCCTTTCCTCGATGCATCACATTCCAAGAAGAAGTATTGGCGAAGTTGGGTAGTTCATAGACATGGGTTTTTCACATAGAATATTTCAAGGCCTGTAAGGATTGATCAACTATTGGAGTATAAATGAAATCATTCTTTTTAAGGAGCTCAGTGACAGGAGCTACAATTTTTCCATAATTCTGAACAAACTTGCGATAACAACCTATTAAACCTAAGAAAACACACAATATTTTAATAGTTTTAGGGTGAGCCCAATCCTTCATAGCTTCAATTTTGTTAGGATCCACCCATACACCATCATTTCCTAAAATATGACCTAGGTACTCAAATTGAGAGGCACCAAAAGTACATTTAGATTGTTCGATATTTTTTTTTTTCTAAGACAATAGATGGAGAAATTGATCCACAAGGGAAAGATGTGATTTCTAAGTTTGACTATAGATGAGGATTTCATCAAAGAAAACTAAGACAACATGATAGAGGAAAGGACATAAGACATGATTAATGATACTTTGAAAATTGGAAGGGGTATTACACAAGCCAAAGGGAATGACCAAGAGCTCATAGTGGCCCTCATGAGTTATAAAGGTAGTCTTGGGGATGTATTCCTCTTTCATGAATATATGGTGGTAGCGAGAACAAATATAAATTTTTGTAAAGTATTAGGCACCACTCAATTCATCCAAAAGTTCATCAATGAAAGGAATGGGAAATTTGTCCTTGATTGGGAGTTTGTTGAGAGCATGAAAATCAAGACACATGTGTTGAGTTCCTTATTTCGAGTACCATGACTACTGGATAAGAATGGGGACTGGTACTAGGATGAATAACACATGCTTCTAGTAGTTCTTGAACAATTTTCTTAATTTTATTTTTTGGGGAAAAGGGATGATGATAAGGGAAACACATGGAGGAATATTGTTGGGTAATAGAGGAATGGAATGATCATGGGAACTATGGGAAGTAGGATATCTATGGGAAGTGTTAAATATGACTTGGTTTTGAGAGAGTATATATTGGAGGTCAGGGTGCACATAAAGTTTCTCAACTATGTGAATGGAATGCAGTTGGGGAATAATTACATAGTGACCTTTTCTGAGTATCTTTTTTGTTTAGTAGGAACTGATGATTTCAGGTGAACTTGTTGTGATTCCTTGGAATTTATACTGATATCCCTCCTATTAGAATTACATGGTTAGGTCCTTAAAGTGCATGAGGGTGGGGCCGAGAGTGCGTAACCATTAAACACCAAGCACAATGTCACAACCTCCCATGTTGATAGAAAACATATGAGATTTTAGGTGGTACTGACCAATTTATAGGTGCACATTTTCACAATGTCTGCCACATTTCATGGAACCACCACTGGAAATCATGCTCTGAAAATTGTTGATTGGATGAATATAGAAATTGATTTCCCAGGGAATGCGACAATGAATACAATTATGGGTGATGCCACTGTAAATGAGGATTATGACGTTCTTGTTCTTAATGTAGCCAATGATCTTGAGGGTTTAGGGAGAACATAAGAAAATGAGGGCATGCACTTAAATGAGTGGTTCAACTTGTAGGGGATCATAGGGCGGAGTATGATCATCTCTTTGGGGTAGTTCTTACATCAGGGACAATTTGGCCTCCTCATCAGCAACATCATCATAAATGGGCATAAAAATATTTCGTTCCTTACAATTGTGCTCGAGAGAATACTTGTCATCACGATTATAACAAAGACCCTTGAGTTGGCATTCAACCATTTCTACCCGAATTAATTTATGGATATTGAGAGGAATGGAGTGAGGGGTAGTATTGGTAGGTTGAGGGTGAGGAAGAAAAGAGGGTTTTAGGTTCTGGGAAAATACAACCTGTTTTTCTTCCTTGGCATGTTGAGTACCTTCCAACCAAGTCTGGGGGTGACCCATGAGGAACTAGGCTCAGATTTCATCCTTTAGGCCACTAATAAATCATTCCATGAAGAAGGCATTGGAAATTCCCTCTATTCTGAAAGAAATTGCTCAAATGCGGTGATAAAGTATTCCATTATACCAAAATGTTTCGAATTGGTCAAATGGACCAGGTAGTGTATTTCGTTGTCAAATCGTTCATAAAGTTTGGCCATAAACAATGTCAAACAAACATACCCTTGACATGATTTTTTACATCAAGATCCAGATAAAGGACATTGTAATGAAGTTTGGCCAAGTGATTAGTGATTCCATACAAGGAGAATAATGATCCATTCGAGTGAGTCTGAGGGATAATTTTAAGGATGGAAATTTATATTAAAATGTAGAAACCTGGGCTAATCTTACTAGTCCTTAATATGAAAAATTTAAAATGTTTGGCAATAGTTTTTTTAAATTATTCAAATTTCCAAGGATTTTTATATAGTTTCTATAAAAGTTTTGGCAATTTTTAAGGTAAAATAATTTTATTCTATGTGTTAACACATAGGATGTACAGGTTGTCAAAGGTTTTTTGAGTCATGTTTGATGTTAATAAATCAAGGTATTGATTTTAACCTTGGGTCTAAAGTTGATCAAACTACATTTTCCTAGTCTTGGTGTCATGATGGTGGTTGTCATTATTAGCACAAGAGGGAAAGTAAAGGTCACCATCAAATGTTGTCATACAACAAGTTTCCAAAGGGTCTTATACATTCATCTAACCACCTAAAGCATCTTGTCAAGTCATAAATCATATGCACTGCAAACTCTCTTAGAACGGATGGTGCCAAGTTAAACACTTGAAGGTTGATGGTTCAACTTTATGCAACAAGGGGTAAAAATCATATCCTAACTACCATTACTTGATATTCAAAATTCCACCATTTTCAAAGCATTTTAGTCATCAAGAGATCTATTTTTCTACATTATTTTACATGTTGCAAACTAAACTAGTGATGCCAACTCTCTATTTTGTACAGTTTCTTTGAAATATGGTTATTCAGACTTCATTTAGCCTTGTCATCATCATTTCATCCAAGCTTCCAGCTTCAAGTTACATATTATCCTCTGCAATACTGTAAAACTTACTTGTAGCAAAACCCTAAGAAACATTTTTTTGTCTTATGATTTCTTACTTGTTGTTTTGGAAGACATTTTTCATTGCTCAGAGGTTGAAGGAAGATTTAGCATGGTCAAACATAGTATTTTGGCAGGTTGGCATATTTCTTGCATCATTTGAATCCTTTTTGAAGAAAACATGTTGCTACAGGAATGTTCGTAGCAGCTGGACTCACTGGCGCTGCAAACTGATAATTTGGGACAGTTTGTAGCAATTGGCACACAACAAAGTCTTGTTTTAATCAGAAATTTTGAATCACCATCTGGGTTCTTATGAAATTTGGTGTGGAGGAAAAACATGATTTTTTTGACTTGCTGAAAAAAATCCGCCAGACCCATTTTGTATTTTTGGAGAAAAGATAAAAACATCACCTACATGAAAGTTCGCAGCACATGTTTTCAAAGGCGCCGCGAACTATAACAGTCTGACAAATCTAACCTATGGGATGGCTCCCAGCTATCAAGGAGGGTCCAGATGACTTATAAAAGATCAATTAGATGATAAATAACACATCCACCTAAGATTTATCTCCATTAAACCTCATGTGGTGAGTTGGCAACAGATTTATTAATGACTTTCAACAACTTCCTAAAATTTAGCAGTTCGTTAGATTTTTGTCTTTTTTACTGTTGCCACCTATCTCCAAGGCCGAGAATCCAACAAAAGAGATGGGATATGACCTCCTAAGTATATTTGTATGTTATTTTCTATTTAATGAAGGAGTGATCTCTTGGAGGTGGGGGGTTCAGGACTAGAGAGATGATTGAGAGAGTTGCAAGGGAAATTTTATCTATTTATTTGTAAGCCTGAGGGCATGTGATGTAGGAATTTCTTCCATTATAGATTCATGAAAGTTGTTATCAGACTTTATGTTCTTTATTATCATTTTACCTTGTCATATTTATTGAATGTAATTGGAGGCATTGAATATCAATGGTTGTTCATGGGAAGGAGATTCATGAGATGCAAATGATTTATATTAATTACCTCCTTTGATGATCTTTGTTATAGTAATCTTTTAAGTCATTTTTGGAGAGAGGATCTTTGCTTGATGATATTCTTCTTTTTTTTATCTTCCTTATACCTTTATCCATCAATTATATCCCTTTTGTTCTAGTAGACATCTTGAGTGCATGTGATCTGTAGGATGGGTTGACTCCATGCCCAATGGAACGAATTTGCAGACAGTTTGCTACCCTCCTTCTTTCTCTCCCTTGTTGATCCACCTGAGTTTAAACTTGATTTAATCACTTATATCTAAAGGGATATTGGGCTCACTCTTTTTGCAGTCTAGAGTGACTTCAAGTGCTAACACTATGGAATTTGGTCGAATCGTTTCTAGAAAAAATGGAATTTGACAAATATTTTTTTGGGAAAAAACATGGAAAATTAGCCCATTTGTGAAATTTAGCCCCTAAAATCATCTATGTGAGTGAGCGAGATAGTGTGATCCAATCTATCAAATTCGTTCACCTCCACATGTGGAAGATGAAGATCACGATGAAGGGGGTTGGACTGAAAAGTCTGGAAATTGGAGGAGATAACACCTTTTGGGTTAGAATGTTATTCATATGAGGTTATGCCTCTAGGAATATTCAGTGATTCCTGAATCTTTCCAACAAAGTATTCAAAGTAATCATTGACGTGGGAATTGATGTCCTTCTTCATGTCATGCTTCATGTCTTCCATTTTGGCTTCTATGGTGGAATTGAGGCAATTTTCAAGGTCTTGGTGCATGTGTGTGCCATGGTGAAAGGGAAACATGGGAATGGTGTGGGTGGGTCTGCATAAAATATGGGTTATTGGTGAAGGTTACCACTACAATTAGTACAAAGAGAGGAATCCAAGGAAATAGGTGGGAAATAAGGTTGTCGAAAAGGGTGGGTGGGCCATGGAAAAAAAGGCCTACAATGATATATACCACTATGATTGGGGAGAAAAGGGGAATCCAATGGGATAGGTCCCAACTACGGGTGTCGAGAAGGGGGCTAGGTCCACATAAAAAAAGGCTTAAAAATGATAGGTACCACAATGATCAGGGCAAAGATAGGAATCCAAGGGGATACGTCTTAAATAAGGGTGTCGACGGGACCACTATACTTTCTTTTTTACTTATGCAGAGTTATATTGTGGCTCAAAGAATATTGCAATAACGATTTTCCCAAATTATTAATAGGAAAAATTGTGGACGAATGTTGCAACCAAAATGTAGGAGGTAAGGTTTCCTCACAATATATCTCTTTTGTTCATTTTTTATGTTTTTTTCTTTCTGAATGGTTAGGGTTTTCAGGGTTCCTACAAACAAGGGTTTTCCCTATGCTATATCTCTCTGATATATGTGTGGGGTTAAATAATAGTACTCGTCCCAATATCTCAAGGCACCAACTAAGGAGGCTCGATCGTACCCTTAGTTGTACTACTTGATTACCCAGGTATTAGAGAGTATCTTCCCTATTGTTGTTCTTGGTGTCACTAGAGTAGTCAAGGGGTCGATCGATTGATCTAGAGATGATTTCAGGAGAACTAAGGGACTTCCAATATACCTTGTGGTATGTGGGAGTGATGGTCGTGTATAGATTCTTTTTGATTTTGTACTACTCGAAGGGGTACCAATATGGGTTTTATAGGTTTATGACAAGGTGAAACATTTGTTTCGAGTAACCCCATGAAACCATATGTATTCCCCACATGTAGTCTTCCTCAGCCATAATTTCACCCGTTGAATGACATATTTATGTGGTTTAAAGACGTCGATAGTAGACGTCTCTACCCTGTAAAAAATTGCCTATAGTTTCCGTAGAGGAAAGAGCTTTGATACCACTTGTAAGGTACTAGATGTATTATAATAAGAAAAAACATAAATATTGCAACAAATACCAGTGGAACAATAAAATAATGAGAAGAAAAACATCATCAATAATACCTTTGTTGAATGAAAGCAATGTTCAGTTGCCCCTTTGAGGGGGCAACCGCTAGCAGAGCAAAGATATATTACAATAATTCTCAATAAAAGAGTTTATCATTCCTTCTACTCCTATTTATATTAATTATATTTTCTAGAGAATATTCTAGAGGAAGATCTTTCTAGAAGAAGAAGTTTTTATTAAGTCTTCTTACATTAAACTTGTTCACATTATTAAATAGATCTTATTAACTAATGTCGACCTTTATTACATAGAAAACATATTATTCTACCTATGTGAGGGGTTAGGGAGGTTAGGTCCCTAACACATTGGTGGCTTCTAAAAGTATGAGTGGAACAAAGAAATAAAAGTGGATGAGAAAAAAGTAAGAAATGATTAAACTTGAAATTAAAAACATCATATAGAATGGGAAGTGAAAGATGCATCTAAATACTGAAAGGTTTTCAAGATATATAATTTTCTTTTTTATTAATATTCTTATAATGATATGGATGCATGAAAGGTTCCTTGTCTCACAATCATAAAATCTCATACATTAATTTGATGTTTGACTAAATCTTCACCTTAATCTTAAAATACTACTATTATTATATAAAAACCTGTTATATTCATTTTAATATACTAATGTATACAAACATCATATTCATCATAATTTTATCTAAAGACAAGGAATCTCATATATTCCAACTAATCATAATTTTAAAATTAAATTAATTATTTATTAATATATAAAAATATTATAGTTATTTTACCATTCATGTCTCACAATCAAAGAGTTTTATGTATCAATTTAATTTGATATTCCAACTAATCATAATTTCAAAATTGAATTATTTATTTATTAATATATAAAAGCTATTATAGTTATTTTACAATTCATGTATCGCAATCAAAGAGTTTTATGCATCAATTTAATTTGATATTCCAACAAATCCTAATTTTAAAATCAAATTATTATTAATATAATATTGAAATTGTAATATTTAGTTTACTATTTTAATTTATCTATACATTATAGATGTCAGTCATATTCTTATCTCACAAACAAAAAATCCCAAGAAACAAAAAATCCCATACAGGCATTTAATATTCCAATCGATCATGATATTAAAATTAAAAATTAAAGTATTATTATTAATATATAAAAGATTTTTTATATTATATTCATCAGACTACAATATCAGTCATAGTACATGAAGCTCCTTGTCAAGGAAACAAAGAATCTAATTAAATTATAATTATAATATAATGAAAAAAAATATATTTATTTCCTTACAGATCCTATTCTATCAAGTATATGTCTTCTGCTCTATTCTCATCTGTGGTCCTCTGAACAGCCACCCCTCACGCCATTCCCTCTGCCGCAGACAAACAGGCAGACAGAAAGGCCGTGAAGGTGATTGGTGAAGGAATCAATGGACCCTTCGTATTTCATACGGACTGTGATGACAATGTTTCAGTTTTTCACGTCGGTATCTGTGTTTGTGTCGATGAAAAGATCCAGTAAATAGCAAGTGCCAGAGTTGACTGCTCTTTCGTCTTACTAAATGTGAACCATGTTGTTTGTATCTCCATCGCTGTGGGGCAGTGCGATCGTTGTAACGTCTTTGTTTTGTTTTATATTAAGAAACTAATGTGGGCACAACTTCAACTTTGGCGCTGATTTCACTATTAACTACATACTGCATATGACTGCATTCTAACTCATGCCTTCAATTGGACAGCCTCAAAAGAATTAGTCTGCCAACTTCGGCGCTGATTTCACTATTAACTACATAAATGTTTGATTCTCAGGTTATTTTTTCCTGAGCTGCGTGGCCCATAAAAGTTTGATTTTCTAACATTTTATTCTTAGGTCCCATGGGTGCTTGGCCCAATAAGTTATTGATGGTCTGTTTTCTTCCAGTCTGTGGATACGATGAATAAAAAAGACCATGCTCGTCACATTAAGGCCTACGCCGATAATGAAAGGAAGACCTAAAGCAAAAAGTATGCCAAAGTATCGCTGCACATAAAAGTGATTTTCTTGTACTGTTTCTTTAGATGGGTGGCCCAATTTCTTCAAATTTGTGGATATTATGTGTAACAGAGAGATCCCTTAGATGTGTGGCCCAATTTCTTCAAATTTGCGGACATTATGTGTAACAGAGAGATTTTCAATCATGCATTTTATTTTCCGTCTTCCTGTTATACACGACAGCATAATGTGCTCTCGCCAGTTTCTTTCCTACCATCACGATTGTTTGAGTGCATGTATTAAGCACGGGATAAGGATTCCAAAATAGTCAGTTGAGAATGTTGAATGCTTCATGTGCTTTACAATTACATCGGCCATCACGATTGTTTGAGTGCATGTATTAAGCACGGGATAAGGATTCCAAAATAGTCAAATGAGAATGTTGAATGCTTCATGTGCTTTACAATTACATCGGCCATGATTGCAAGGCTAACAAATGCCATATTCTTTATTTTATTTTGTTTATGTTAGCAACGGATTTATAAGCACATAGACGGGTTTGTGTGGGGTTTAGTCCCCATCAGTTCATAGGTTCAAACCTTATGTGAGGAAACCTTATGGGAGGAGTTGTTCAAACCCTATGGTAGGAGTTGAGGGTGAGAGTTATTTGGGCTTGACATTGTGCTATGTTGGAATACTCAGAAGGGGGTGAATCATTATGAGCATTTTATCATTTTTAATCACAATATAAACTTCAATCTTATCAGCAATACATCATCAATGTATCATTTATGATTGTCTTCAATCTTATCATGAGCATATAAACATAAGCACCATCACATCAAATACATAGTTCACTAGAGTTTAAGTGAAAACCTAAATGGGAGAAAACCATGAGATGTTTTCTTATAATACATTAATTGGAAGCACCATTTTTCCAATTTTCTAGCTACAACTAGAAGGAGGCCACGACCCCCTATTTACAGGCTCCAACCTAAAGGAAGCTACAACTCCCTGCATTCTCTAGCTCCAACTATAATGAAACTACAACCCCTTGATTCTCATACTCCAACCTGAAGGAAACTCCATCTCCCCGTGTTCTTTGGAACCAACCGAAATGAGGCTACAACCCCCTTTCCTTACCTCATCCCACCTCCCTCAAATATAAGTGTAGACCAACTGTCTCTACCACTATCACTGTCACATCGACCTCTAACCTATCAACCTGTCACTAGAGGTCGGTCATTGTCAACATGTCCAACCTGTGTCACTGTGTTTGTCATTGTTAACCTCTTCAATCGATACTCAAGGCGATCCTCTCACATGGATCATATACCAAGGACACCTCTCAACTAGATGTCAAACATCACCAACACATACCTCTACCAAGCATGTACCAAGATCACCAACATACCATCATAAGATATGTGTCTCAACAATCTACCAAACCATCAACATGTACCATACCAAGCATCACTTCTTGAGCAGCACGTTAGGAGCTAGCATAGAAACACAAGGAGGGAGTAGATCCCGACGAGAGAGAGAGAGAAGCGCCAACCTTCTCATTTTCTTTTGAATTTATCATTTAATATAATAAATTTTTTAAGGCTCGAGGAAGAGAGAGCCATTGTCTTGTGAAAGGATGATTGTAAATTTTCTTTAATGGGTCATAGTTTGTACTTATCCTGAGCATCACCTTAGATATGAAGATTGTAAATGAATATTTATTGTAATAAGTTTAGTGGTAGGTGTTGATGCAATTATTTGCATAATATATTACCAAACATAAATTATCAACCGGGATTCGTAATCAAAAGAGTTGATGCACTATATATGCCGATAACAGATAGGTTCCTATGTTTGTTTAGTATAGCTTAGATAAGAAAACCAACAATAACAAAACACTCTATTTTCAAAGATAACACTCTTTACACAATTCATAAATTAGAAAACAAAACTTGCAATCATCCACTCAAAAGATTTTGCTTAGATAATGCCTTGTCCATTTACAAGCTCATGAAGTGAAAATATAGACTTTGAATTAGTTATCTGTAGCTTCTACTCTTAACAACAATTATCAAACAAATCTGGGCACATTTCAACAATACCACTCCAAACTTATGAGAGAAAACTGATAACAAAACTTCTCAAGTAAACAATGAATCGAAATGTTCTTTCTTAGGTGACAAATCTGTTCATTAGAGGCTCATGAAATGAAAAGATGAACTTAAGATCTATCTCCTGGAGCAACTAAACTAACAAGTGGGATACTCCATTAAAGCTCATGTATGGTGAAATATGAAGATCCAACTGTTCCTGCATTACCACACTTTGCAACAAATTCAAATAGTGAAGTCAAACAAAATATCATAAAATCAAAATAACAAATACATGAAATGAAAATCTACACTAACAATTTACAATAAGCTTACTAAGATGGATCGGTGGCCCTTGCCGATGCCAACATGGAAGCTTTTAGATCACCAGATGTTAACTTCTAAGAGAGACAAAATCATTGAATTCAATCTTGCATTAATCTCCAACAAGTAGGTTTACAAAAAGAGTCTTCTCGTGAATCTATTCTACATCATAACAGTTCTCCTTTAAGAACCATTCTTACATCATGATAATTCCCTTCTACTCAGACCTATGAGGTCTTATTTATACATAAAATCCATGGAGGAATGGATGAAACCGAATCCCCAAACTAAGAAAACAATGTTTACAATTTTAGGAGAAATCCCAAAAATCTGTGTTTTTTAACAATTTAGGCAGATGTCGGGTTAGTCCCCCACCCATATCTCCCAAACCAATTCTAATTTTGAAAAATGGTTCTCCATTTATCAATTTATCATATTCTGAACAAAACCCATGTTTTAGAATTTCTAGATTTGATACCATATGCACGTAAATCGAGGCACAAGTTGGCAGTTTGAGTTTTTTTTATAATTTTGGCAGAATCATTCCCCCTGAGATGGAGGTCCACACGTGCAATATGGGTGAATTATGACCCAATTTTCCTCATGAAAATATCATGGACAAAACCCATGTGCCCAATTTTCCACTAGAAGCTTTCCAAAATTTTGAATTATTTCTAATACCGGATTAACACAAGCTGGTACCGGAATAGACTGGAGCCTTGGTACCGGAATAAAATAGGTACCATATCATGTTTCTTAAGAGTCAAAGCGATTAGGATCATACATAATCAAACATTTAATCGAATTAACTCAAGAAAACTAAACAAATCATTCTTTAATCATAAGTTACTTGTTATGCACGTGAACAAGGTCATCGAGTGTATTATGGAGGAAACAGTCAATTAGATACACATATCATAGGTAAAATTGACTCAAAAATAGATAATATAGGGTAATAAAAGTTTCAATACTGATACTCAACATTCCCCCATGCTTAATTCATTGCATGTCCTCATGCAACAATGATCTTCAAAGTTTCACAATTGATGATACTCCTCACTCAATCAAGCATTCCCTGAAGTTAAGTCTTATCCAATTTGTTTTCGATCAAAGTTAGGAAAAAGGGTTGGATGTGACTCTAATATGATTATAGGATAGTGGCCAAGAGTTTTCATAATGACTTTGACTAATAGGCCCCCTTGGCAAGATTACCTTTAAAACAAAAGTGATATAAGCATAATTTAGAAATCATTTGAAGAGAGGAACACATAAAATAATACATCCCAAGATGATTAACTTGTTTCTTATCCAAGTTTATAGAGATGAAACTCTTCTTGTTTAGGTAAGGTGAATTACATATAGTGAGGGTCCCACTTCTCATGTAAGCCTATTTATTTTAAAGATAGAACTCTAAAGTGGATACTTGAAGGTTCTTAAGAACATCATCAGAGAGATATAAAGGTCATCTCCTAGCCTTGATTTGATAATGATTGCTTCAGAATGATACCCAAGGGTTTACGTTCAGTTTTAAGTGTGTCACTTTATGTTTTTCAACTCCCTTTACCCGACATAGCCCCACTGCCAGCAGGCATGTTCAGTACCCCGACGAGTTTACCTTAGTACCATACAAGCATGGCCCCACTGCCAATAGGCATGTTCAGTACCCCGACAGGTTTACTTGTACTTCCTCATGCTTCCTTTTTATTATATTACTCAAAAGATTTAGAATAATGTATACTATTCACTGACAATTTTTAGAATATAAGGAAGACAGGTGGTACAAAAGTGTTTTAGATTTATTAGGTACATAATTAATTGTTTGCAATTATCCCAAGGGTGAAATCATCCACATTCAACTTAAATCAACAGTTATTCAATGTATAATGTAACATCTCGGATATAGTCGGTGACAGAGTGTGTTGTTAAGCCACTCCTTGTTGAAAAGTCACTGGTTCGAAACCTGCGGGGACAAAAAATCCAACCATGTTAAGGGTTGGTGTGGCTCAGGCCGGGTGCAATCCCTGGGTGATTTTGACGGCTTAGATGCCCCTGAGTCACGGTTTCTCAAGCCACAGGTTAATCCCGATGCCAACAGGTTCAACCACATTAAAAAAAAATAAAATAAAATTGTAACGTCTCAGATAATGACTAAGAGGTCCCTCTAGTTAATCCTATTAGGGTTTTCATGAAATTTCATTGCGGTTTTCAAAGGGTGGTCCACCACATGAGGTTTTCATCAATACCTCTCAAGAGAAACTTGTAAAGATAAACTTGGATAAGAACTTGTTGAATCAACTAGGTTAGTACTATACATAATGGTGTCACCACTTTTCAATGGATATTTCAATGAACAATCACTTCTTCAAAATAATGAGGTAATAGGACAAGTGCACCCATTAACATATACAGCTAAATGTGAAAATATCTTCTTAAAGGAGATCAAGGATGATTCATTCAAGGTTGAGTGTATAAATGTAGGAGGAACATGTGCATGAGAGTAAAAATAATTCAACACAAGACTTAAATGATCCTTGATAGAAAGAACATGCAAGGGGCATATGATGGATGGTTTTTACTCATTCATGACGACAACCACTTCACCAAGGAATTTAGTGATAATATACGAGGAGATGTATAGGAGGGCTTGCAAAATTTCATGGTAGGGAACGTGCAATAATTGAGAGTAACCATATGTTTACTGCATAATTAGTCTAATCCTTTAGTAAAATGAAAAATGTTGAATTTATATGTCCTAGTACTTAAATCGACCAGCAAAACTTGAATATATGATTAGAGCTACCAACACCTTATTACCAGTACCGGATCACCTGAGTTCTGGATGGACACAAGGTTGTGCTTCAGTACCGGAATAGCGTAAAGTGGTGGTTCAGTACCGGAATAGCACAAACCTCCTCCTTTGGTACCAGATGAGCACACAGGTGACCATCAATACCGGATGAGAACAGTACGCAAAAGAATGTTGTTCAATACCGGATGAATGTAGACTTTCTCCTTTGGTACCGGATGAATGCAGAGGCAAACATTGTTTGCAGTACCGGATGAACGCAATTCTATAGTACCAGAATAGAATGGTACCGAAATTTTGGAAATGACTATCAAATCCCAGCGCTGAACATGTTGATTTGGCCTCGTCGACGAAAGTTGCAAAAGAATATGAAGGTTTCAACAACCACTCCCCTATGCCTAAGGTTTTTCATGGCCCCATGCAAACAATGTGAGATGCTAAAAAAATATCTGCTCAGAGAGTTGTGAACACCTACTAAAAGAAAACCAATAAAACTAATTAAAAATGGATTTTTATTCATGCTTACAAACAAAAAATTAAGGGAAAATGTCATAAGTTGAATTATTAACTATGAATAAAATAGTTTGGAATTAACATTCAGTTTCAACTGTTATTAAAAGATCACTTAATCGATCATCCTTGTGAAACAACGGTCTTAAAATAGATAGGTAAATATAAAGCATGAATGTATCATTTTTAACAACTTAAGGAAAAAGAAGAATTTTCAAGAAATAGGTCATGAAGCACTCCCTTAAGTGTTATATTTCATTGACAAGGAT
>ML810049.1:812-36705 GCA_009831015.1 Picea engelmannii
AGTCGGCCCTGCCAGTGAAGAGACACTTCACAAGTGCTAGTTTAGTATAAATAAGGAGGCTAGCGCCTCACTTAGACACACACCTCACTTGCTCATTGAGAGACAAGTTTCGGAACTTCAGTTGGAGAAGAGAGAGAGAGAGTGGCGCATCTTTGGGAGAAGATCTTCTTTATTAGCTTAAGTTATCTCTTGGCATTGTATTGGCTATCTATAATAAGGAAGTTTTGCTGGGTTTTCTTCCTCTAGAGGGTTTCCCAGGATAAATGTCGTGTCTCTTGTGAATGTGTATTTCTCAGTGATCTTGTCTTATGTTGTTGTTATCTATTGAAATGCAAAGAACTATAATAATGGCTTAAACATTAACACCAACACATATGAATCCTCACAAGTGTCACCACTATGTTGAAGTGTTGAATCCTCAACATTCCTTGATGGGGAAGATGAAGGACATGCTCTATCATCCTATCTATCCAACTTTCCCTCAGATGCGCAAGAGTCACTAGCCTCATCGGACTGCTCTAAATAGGCATCTATGGTTGCATTCTCATGCATCTCCTCATCCTCACTGTCATAGTGCACCTCAACAATGTGCACCTTCCCTTTATCCCTGAATCTGTGATCTAAATCCCAAGGAATTTTGCAACTGTAGCAAAGCTCCCTGCATCTAATGGGTGTAGGCTCCATCTGTGCTCCTATCAATCCACTAGCTGGTAATGATGTATCTACCTCCTTATCTGATCTGAACTTTCCTCTCTGTTACTGCATCTAAAGGTATAAGTGCAAGTTATCACCGCTGAATTTTAGTGGATACAATCTGAAATAACTCCTCACTGATTTTCCCATTAGGATGGCAGGAAAACCAGCTCTGATACCACTGTAATGTTCCTAACTCGACTAGTCTAGGAAACACTACTAAGTTGTCAAATCCACTGTCTGATCTGATACTCTGGGGGTTTATGGATGCGTTTGAGTTAGTGTTTTAACATGCTTGGTGATTTTTCACATGTGTGTTTCATTCAATTAATGTTTAGGCAAAATATATGATGCATAAATAATAAGGAGCAAACACCATCTCATTCATATGTATTATGAGGGAAAATAGCAGGAAATACAATAATATGCTGAAAGCAGATGAAATCGTCAGTTAGATATCGTGGATTGTCACCGGAATACCAGTAACTAATATAAAAATACCCGTGATCAGATGATGAAGGCAGATCTACGCATGCACAGATAGATCAGCAAAAAGATGTAGTTTCGGAAACTCACGACAACTGCTGCAACTCTGGAAAACTTGCCCTGATGGCTATACTTGTCAGAATCTCCTGGAAACTGTCCCAAAAGGAGCACCCTGGCCTCTAGGATGCTACTGATGATTGCGGACTAAAGATCAGATGCCAGAATCTCTGGATGTCATCCCCTGGGGGGTTGTGCACCTCCTGGGCTCAATGAGTGTGCCCTAATGACTCCACTGACGAGATCTTCTGCTATATGGCTCGAAATGTGCGCCCAAACCAATGTTGAATTGGGTCGGGAGGGTTTCCTCAGATCTGATCCGAAACTCCCTTTGGAACCCAAAATGCCCCTCCTCAAGAGTTGCGCACTATCTGGCTGTCTGTTGCACTTTGAGAGATTCCATTGTCAGAATCTGATGACTGGTGGCTCAAAAGATGCGAACGGGCAAGTCCTCAACTGGGTCGGAAGGAATATGCAAGATAATCTCTGGCCTCGTGCAGCTACACCAAACCCTCTCTAACCCTTGCGCCCTCACTGGTTGAGCTGCGCAAACACTGCAAACTGGATACTCCTGGACAAACTGGATAGTCTTGAATAGCATGGTGAAATACCTGAATGGTATCTCCGATAGGCTAGGGTGTCTCTCAACACCAAAACCGATCAATGGTGGTGGTTTCCTCCAGAAATCCACAAAACAACAGAAGGTCAATTCTCCTCCTCCTCTGGAAACTCTCTCAACATCAAATCATAACATAACATAATTATGAATTAGGTTGATTTACCCTTCCTTTATAGCTTCCCGAAGCCCTAATTCGTTGTTGACCTTTTCCCTCCAAGTGACTTTTACTTTATTTTATTATTCCTTGATTAAATCCCTTAATTAATTAATTAATCAACCATTTTACCTCTAAAAAGTGATTTATCCATCCTTATGGCTTCTCCGGCCACTGAAAGTCACTTCTGATCATCTTATCCTACAATTCTCTTCCTCCCGATTCCGATGAGCTTTTACACTAAGAGGTTTCTCCAAGTAATATGCCCATTATGACCTTCTTAGTGAATTTAATTAAGATATGACCCATAATAACTCAAAATTACGGAAATCGTCGAAATGCAATGAAACCAAAGCCAAGCTATGCGGAATGGATCCTGATGATGAATGATGCAAGTCGGGCCCAATAAAACCCCTCAATATCTCTCGAACTCTCTGTCACCCCTATTCGGCTACTTTGGTAGGCGTAACACTCTGTAATGTAATAATGTCCAAAAATGGGGACATTACACTGTCACTTCTGTTGGGCCGACTTCTTCTTTGGGAAATTCTATTTCCCCTTTATCTTTTCTCTGTGGGCCGACTTCTCTTCTTGGAGGTTCCAACTTTACTTTATTCTTCTCCGATGGGCCGACTTCTCTTCTAGGGTGTTCTTCCACTGTTCAATCGTCTTTGTTTGTCTTCCAGAATCTTCTCTTCATCTAAGAAAGGTTGTCTAGGAGGAAAAATACCTCCTGCAACTACCAAAACATCAACACTCCCTCTTAGCTAGGGAGGTATCTTTCCACAATATCTTCTTCTAGTAGTCCACTAACTACTCTGCAATCAACCAATAGTGCACAGCTACTACCATGCCATCGGTAGCTCAAATCATCCGCCACAGTCTCCACGACTAATCAACCATTAGCACATAGCTACTTCCAAGCAGTCTAGTAGTCTCCACGACTACATAACAATCAACTAGTAGCACACAACTACTACCATGCTATCCAATAGTACACAATTGTTGAAATAGTCCTCCCGACTGTGTTGTGATGTTTCTTCTTCTTTTCCTGCAGTCTTATTCGCACCCATCCACCTCGCATGGTATGGGCAAGACTGCCTCCATAGCCTCATTCACACCTAGCCACCTCACATGGCTAGGCAAGGCTATGCCATGGTCCAAGTCCATGGTCCAAGTCTTATTCACACCTAGCCACCTTGCATGGTGTAGGCAAGACTTGCCACAAGTCTTATTCACACCTAGCCACCTTTCATGACGTAAGCAAGACTTGTACCAGGTTGTGATATTTCTCCTCTGCACCTAGCCACCTCACATGGTGTAGGCAAGACTACGACCATAGCCCCATTCACACCTAGCCACCTCACATGGCATAGGCAAGGCTATGTTGCAAGTCTTATTCACAGTTAGCCACCTCTCATGGCGTAGGAAAGACTTGATACAAATCTTATTCACACCTAGCCACCTCACATGGCATAGACAAGATTTGTACCCGATTGTGCATTACTCCCTCAGTCACCTCACATGACTGATATTGGAAACCCTTGGACAAAGGGGTTAGTAGGCTGGAGGAGAAACACCACACCTCCCTCTCAACGAGGGTGGACATTCTACATCACGCCAAGCTTGTCTCTGAAGTACTCATACTTCATAGACAGAGGCTTGGTGAGAATGTCTGTTATCTTCTCATCTGTGGATATGTACCGGAGCACCACATCTCCTCTCTACACCATGTCTAGTGGTATTTGATCTCTATATGCTTTGACTTGTCATGAAAGACAATATTCTCTAAAATCCTCACGCAACTTTGATTATCACAATGTATCAAAGTTGGCTCCAACTCTAGATCAAATAACACTGCAAGCAACTTCCGAAGCTACACTGCTTCACGACTTGCAACACCGGCTGCAATATACTCTGCCTTTGTTGTACTGAGTGCCAATGACGTCTGCTTCCTGCTCAACCATGAGATCATGCCTGATCCCAAACTGAAGCAACACCCTGATGTGATTTTCTAGTCCACTGCACTCCCTGCCCATTCAGAGTCTGTATAACCTTGCAGCTTCACTTCTCCATCTGAGACATATCTCAATCCATATCCAACTGTACCATGTAGGTACCTCAACACATGTTTTGCTGCTATCCAATGTACATGTCTAGGCTCAGCCATGTACCGACTCAAAGTGTTCATCGCAAAACATATGTTTGGTCTGGTGTTAACCAGGTACATCAAGGATCTGATCAACTGTCTGTACATCGTGGGATCCATCAAATATGATAATGAATCACTCAAGAGCTTTAGATTCGTCACCATGGGTGTGGCCATGGACTTATAGTCCATCATCCCAAATCTCTGCAGGATCTCAACAATATATTTTCCTTGACTCAGGAAAATCTCATCTGGTCTTTGCCACACCTCCAATCCCAAGAAATAATGCATTAGACCTAGATCCTTCATTTCGAACTCTGAAGTGAACTCCCTCTTGCACCCAACTATGAGCTTCTCATCCCCTGTTAGGAACATGTCGTCCACATACAGGACCAAAATCAACGGGCAACCATCTTCAACCTTGTAGTAAAGGTTGGGATCTGCATCACTCTTGGTAAACCCCAAGCTCATCAGATAGTTGTCTATCCTGGTATACCATGCCCTGGCTGCCTGCTTTAGTCCATACAAATCCTTCTTCAGTTTGCACACATGGGACTCCTTCCCATGGATAACAAACCCTTGTGGTTTCTCTATGTACACTTCTTCCTCAATTACACCATTCAAGAAAGAAATCTTGACATCCATTTGGTGTAATTTCCATCCCATCACGGAAGCAATCGCAATAATCAATCTGATGGAAGTGTACTTTGCTATTGGAGAAAATGTCTCATCGTAGTCTTCTCCCTCTTTCTGGGAGAACCCTCTAGCCACAAATCTCGCTTTGTACTTCTCTATGCTACTGTCTGCAGCATGTTTGATCTTGTAGATTCACTTGGAAGTTACTACTGACTTCCCTTCTGGTCTTGGAACCACTTCCCACACATCATTCTTCATGATGGATTGGTATTCCTCCATCATGGCGTCCTTCCATGCTTGCTGCTTAGAATCTTCTTCAAAGGTGGAATGCTTTGAATCAATGATTTTACTCATCAATGCCACATAGCTGAAAAAATTGTGTGGTCTCTTTCTCTCTCTGAAAGAGCCCTCGGGGGTTGCATGTCCTTCAGCTTCCTGCAAAGTGTTCCAAAGCCAAGATGGTCTCTTTCTGGTGACTACAGCTTCTCTGGGTGGATCTATAGGGCTCTTTGACTCTACCATCTCATTCTTATCTTCTAGAATGGGTTCTTCTGGAGTAGAGTCAACCATGACTGCATCCCTTGGAGCCTCCTGCTCCTCTCAATCCTCATCCATGTGATATTCCCTAGATATTCTGAAGGCTTCATCTTCATCTAATGTCACATCCCGACTGATCTCAATTTGTCTCTGTCCAAGAATATATATTCTGTAAGCCTTCAAAGTCTCACTGTATCCAACGAAGATGCCCTTCTTTCCTGAAGGCTCCAATTTCGTTCTCTTCTCCTTGAGGACATATATATACACTAGACAACCAAATATCCTCAAGTGACTAACTTCTGGTTTCTTCCCAGTGAACACCTCTTCAGGTGTCTTGTTCCCCAATATCTTGTGAGGACTTCTATTTTAGACATATACGACTTTACAGGATGCTTCTTCCCACAAGTGCATGGGTAAGCTCTGGTCATGGATCATCGCTTTAGCTGCTTCTACAATAGATCTGTTCTTTCTCTCTGCAACCCCATTCTGCTGGGGGTTGTAGGGAGTTGTTAACTCCCTCTTAATTCCAACTTCTCTGCAAAAGTCTTTGAAGTCATTTGAGGTGTACTCATCTCCATTACCAGATCTCAAGATTTTGATCTTCCTTCCAGAAAGATTCTCAACTAAAGCCTTGAATTCTTGAAACTTACTGAAGACTTCATCTTTCACTTTCAAGAAGTAGATCCATATCTTTCGTGAGTAGTCATCTATGAATAAGACATAGTATACAAAGTTGCCTAAGGATGGTATTGTCATCTATCCTCATACATCAGAGTGTATGATGTCCAAGATCCCCTTGGATCTACTATCACTGCTAGTAAAGCTTCCCTTGGCATTCTTTCCAAGTGCGCAACCTTTGCATACTCCATCATGTTCTACTTGAATCTCTGGTAGACCTGTAACCATCTTGCTCAATATTGGTAGTTCTCTATAATTTATGTGACCAAGTCTTCGATGCCATAACTCACTAGAGCTAACATTGTTGTGTACAAGGGATTGTTCTTGGTGTCCCTTCGATTTATACAATCCTCCCTCTCGGACACCAATCATGTTAGCTGCATCTATGCTTGAACTCTTGGGCCATAGAAAAACTTGGCCATCCACAAAAGCTACCCTGGAACCTTTATCTTCTAAAGAAGAAATAGAAAGAAGATTCTTCTTCAAGCCTTGTACAAACAATACATCTTTAATTGAAATAGGGTTACCTGAGTCAAGTTGAAATGAGGCTTCTCCAACTCCTTTGACTGTGTCTGGAATCATCCCCAAGCTCCACTTGAAGGGATGAACTCTTTTCTGTTAAATTTGTAAGGGAACTTCTGAATCCAGTCATGTGCTTGGAAGCACCGCAATCCACGAGCCAGGTATCACTTCCTTGAGTGATGGTACCTGTGAGTGCTGAAACAAATACAAATTCTTCATCCTTTGAATCCTTTGCTTTATTCAGGGATGTGGGCTCTTCTGTATCTGCTGCATGTGCATGATGTTTCCTTTTTCCCTTTTCATTCCTATGAGGATATTAAAAGGCATCATGTCCCATCTTCTTGCAGCTGTAGCATTTGACTTTTGATGCATCCTTCTTATAACGAGGTCTTTTAGTTTTCTTCAGACTGACTTCTCCCCTTTCTTTCCTTTTCTTCACATGAGTAGAAAGAGCTTGATTTTTCATCATCATTTGTCTTTTGAGATTTGGATATTAGTCTGGATTCTTCTTGAGTACAATCTCACCATAACTTGTCAAACTCGGGCAATTTGCTTCTGGCACAAATTCCTTGAACAAATGTGTCCCAAGAAGAGGGAAATCCATTAAGTGTAGTAGTTACAAGTTCAGAGTCATCCATTGAGTCTCCAATAGTTTCTAACTAGTCCTTGATCTGCGAGATCCTCATGAAGTAGTTGGAGACTGTTTTTGACTTATTCATCATCACGTTTCTGAGTTGATGCCTTAGAGTAGGCTTCTGGATGGTGTTCTTTCTTTCATAAAGTCTAGTTAGGGAATCAAGCATTTCCTTCGGTGTCTTCAGTTATGATACATTAGGTATCAGATGATCCTTAATTGAGTCTGTCAATATCCTCTTGGCCTTGACTTCATTCTTCCTGAACTTTGCTTTGGTTTCTTCTTCTCCTAGTTCTGGAAGCACCTGTTTGACATGATCCAATAACTAATTATCTTCTAGAATGAGGAGTAACCTATGCTTCCAGGATCTGAAGTTATCTGCTCCATCCAGTCTATCCTCAACTCTCATACTGGTAATCATTTTTGCTGGTAGAAACCCTAGGACTCAAAAAATCCCAAAAATTCAAACTCCACCAATCTGCAATCTGAGTGTTGCAGGGGGTGCACTAGGGTAGGGAAAACTACTATGTGGTAAAATTAGTCCGAACGCCTTAGGGACTAGTGCTCAATGAGCTTGACAAAGAAATGTGCAGCTGCAGTTTTTCTAGATCTTCCCTTCCAGCTGTTAGATTGTTTTGAAGGTAATCAACTCTAATACCATGTTAAATTTTCTTAATTTTCAGAGAAGTAGAGTTACCAGTGTTCTTAGATATTCTTTTACATTAACCGTTATATCAAGTATTGAAAATATAAGCAGCATAAGCAAGTACAAGAGACACAAGAGTTTATCCTGGGAAAACCCCAAATGGGGTAAAAACCCAGCCAACCTTTCTTAGATAGATTCTGTCCAAAATAATCCAATCATGAACCAACTCTTAAGAGAAAATAGATAATGAAGAACCCTAGCACAAGGATACTACACAAGATAAACCAGACAGTTGTAGCAACAACACCACAAAGTTGCAGTAGTAGCACTATACAAAAGTAGCACACCTCTTCCAAAGGGGAGCACACAAGAGAAAACCACCACCAAGAATAACCAACCAAGAATCTCCAAAGTGCAGTGAAACATCTTCCTTCCTTGCCTCAGACTAGCGCCTTCTCCTTGAGTGAGTGATGAATGAGTGAGTGAGTGCAAATGAGCAAGACGTCTCCTTATTTATAGTCTTCCTATCACTTTAGCTGGGCCGACTTCTTCTTTGGGAAATTCTATTTCGCCTTTATCATTTCTCTGTGGGTCAAATTCTCTTCTTGGAGGTTCCAACTTTACTTTATTCTTCTCCAGTGGGTCGATTTCTCTTCTGGGGTGTTTTTCCACTATTCAATGGTCTTTGTTTATCTTCCAGAATCTTCTCTTCATCTAAGAAAGGTTGTCTAGGAGGAAAAATACCTCCCGCAGCTACCAAAACATCAACATGAATGACGACAGTAAAAAGGATGTGTGATTATTTTCTACAAGTGGTTGAAGCTATGAGACAGGAGGGAATTAGAAAAGGTTTAACTCAGCATGGATTGTTGTCCAAGTGATTCGGGAATTCGGGAATTGCACTGATTTGGGAGTTTGGGAATTTGAAGAGTTTGAGAACTTGAGAATTTAGATAGTTGCACTTGGGAGTTTGGGAATTTAAGGAGTTAAGGAATTCGAGAATTTAGAGAATTTGGGAATTCGAGAATACTACACTTTTGAGGGTGATGAGATAGCTTGATAAAGTAATTGCATGATTTTGTAACTGTGGATGAGTGAAGCTATTTAAGAATAATTTTTCATTTTATGATTTTGTTGTAATTCTTGATATTGTAGCGTTAAGAGGGGGTGTTGGAGTATAATGCTTCAGTGGTGTCTATAATCTAATATAAAGTCACATTCATCTAAGTGACTAATAAATTGAGAATTAGATATTATTAAATAAAGTAGTTAGGTTGTACCGGTAGCACAACTACCTAGCAAATGACATAAAGGGATCAACCCCATTAAATCAAATGACTTCATTGTATTAAAAGCATATTTTACATGAGTTCATTTTTATCATGTCTCCAATAGTTATTGTGTGTTTAAAGGTTTAACATGTTGTGTGAAATCGTTGAATAACCTGCATAGAGAATCTAGTTGCAAAAAGAAGCAACAATTTCAAGTTTGAGACCAAAAGGAATGAAGAGAGAAAGAATGAAAATCTATTCTACAATGAATGAATAAATAATTTACAAGAGATATACTCTATGTGATGAGCTAATGTACCATAGTTGAGCTTCTAGAGTTTACTTAGGACATGCACTAATTGAAACACTAGTAATCTGCCACCTAGTCTTAGTTAATTGGCCATGCAGTCAACAATTAACTAGATATGTACAAGTGGAGTGAATTAGACTCATGCATGCACAATGAATGCATCCTCCTATCCTCATGCACATGTAGTGCACACTCCTGGTGATGATTCCAAGGTAGGCATGTAAGACTTGGTGATGATTCCAAGGTAGGCATGCAAGACTGGACTCCACTAGTGTAATTGAAGTATAACTGAAGCATGACTCAAGAAGAGGTGTGCCCTTGTCTAGGGGAAGAATATTCTCATCCAAGGGAGAATATCTTGGACCAAGCGAGACCAAGTGCTCCTTCTTACATGGGCTATAGAACACAGGAAAAAAAGATGTACTAGGTAAATGTGCATGTATACTCCAATATGTTGATGCCTCAAAATTCACCAATGTTTGGTTCTCCTCGAACAACTGTGTATCTTACTTGTTCAAGCCCCCAGAAGTTGAACATATAAAGGAAAACTTATGCACATTGCTTCTTCTCACATTTTTACCATATATCTTGTTCAAGCTCCCACCCATGGCTGCAAGGGTTCTTCTATACCCCCTTTAGATACACCCACATCTTGACAACCTCCTCCTTTACAAAGGAAATTATTGCGTTTATGTGGACATTGTTAAAAGAAATTCACCCTTGTTGCACCTATGTAACATTGGTTTCAACTCCTTTTGTTACCAAGATACTGATCATGCTTGTGAAAGGCACTTCACATGAATGGGAAACTTGAAGGATTGAAATGAGAAAGAAAGAAACTATTGACTTAAGAAACAAATATAGCAAACTAATGTAATAGATACTAAAGTGATAGAAATGAAAGCCGCCAAGTTGCACATAAAATTTAAAACTAATGTAGGTGTGGGAATACATCAAAATTCATGAGGGCATATCATGCATGCTAGATTTGCTAGCGTTTCCCAATATTTGGTGAACCCAACTATTGAGCCTCAAAGACCAGTGAACAAAATTGGTGTCATGTCACTTGCTATCCAATATCCATTACTATTATCTCCTAAAATTTGCTAGAGGACTTGATCAGATTTGAACCTATGACCGATGGCCTCCTTGTTGGCAACATGCCTTGGGTGGATGGTTTAATCGATTGATCTAACCCTTGGGGATTATTTACTTTTATAGTTATGTAATTTGTTTTCTAACTTACATCTAGGACAATCGTTGGCAGGAGTTTCATCCGAGTCGTTCAGACTGCACTACCTAGGCCTCTTAGGCCTACTCTGGCATTTTACTTAGTGCATTTCCTCCAGATCTTTGATGGCCTCATTTTCCAACCAAGCTAGCTTCAATTTGTTAGACGAGCTTTGTTTTCCTCTTGGTCAACTTTGGGGGCTACTCACATTAGTGGAGAGTTGAGGTTAATCACCATCTCCCTAGGGGGAATGGATCTACAATATTTGTTCACTGCAAGAGGTGGAGATAGAGGAGCACTTCATCTTTAGGTGTTTGGTCTATTATGAGATTATAAGAAGGTTTCATTTTCTATATAGGGACTCGGGCATATCCTTATTGACCTTTTTTAGATACCCTAATCAGCAATGCCTTGTTTTGTATAGTAGAAAGGTATTTACTCTCAAGTGATGTTCACTTCAGAGCCCTTCTTGCTACAACTACATAGATTACAGTTTGTCTTTCTTTGATCTGCACATAAAGCATGCTTGAGTTTTCTATCCCAACCTTTCTTATTATTACCCATAGTTTTCTTAATTATAGTCATTAGGTTCTTGTTAAATGATTCAACCAAACCATTCGCTTGTGGGTAATAATTGGATGAATGGGATAGGATAATGTCATAATTGAAACAAAAATTTTCCAAATCTATTGAGTTGAATGCCTTGGCATTATTAGTAGCAATCTTTGTCGAGAATCCAAACCTAGTGATTATCTTATCCTCAAGAAATTCCATGACCACTTTGTTAGTTTCTCTTTGTTACCTCTCATATGGCACCCGAGAGGTAAACTTCTGACTTTCATCACATGATAGGATTTTTAGTATGACATATTTGGAGCATTGGATGGACTTGGGGTACACACCTTCATGGAGTTTCTTCCATGCATGACAGTTTTGGCTTACACTCATGTTTTGGATTACACTCATATGTTTGGAGACGCTACTTTTATTTGGTGTTTTGGATGGGTCACTTCTCGTTTTTGGATTGTCATGTTTGATGGCTCATCTATTTGTTGTCTCTTCATACTTCATGCCTTTGCTTGATGGATCACTCTCCTGGTATATATTGGATTGTATGATAAGATGTGGAGTGCCCTAGTGATTACTGATGGATTGATGGTGGCATCACATACTTTTAGTGGATAAATGTGTATTGGAGTAGAGTGCCCCTCATGTATGGTTTTTTATGTTGACTTATCCCTTTCAATGGCTATCTTTTAGCATGGATTGACGTGATTTGAGCCTTTGCATGTTAGTTTCCTTTCAATAGTTATCTTTTAGCATGAGTTGACAGGATTTGAGCCTTTGCATGTCAATACCCTTTCAATGGCTATCTTTTAGCATGAGTTGACATGATTTGAGCCTTTGCATGTTAATGCCTTCAGACATATGAGCTTTCCTAGCTTAATTAAGGCACATTCACTCTTCATTTGAAGAAAGCACTACACATTTTATGATGATTTAACCCTCTAAGGGGGTAACATGTGGATTTTGTATGATGGTTTAATTGGGGAAATGCCCTAGCATTCATGGGATTTTTTTGCATTAATATAACATCCTAAATTCATTGCATATGATTTTAGGAGAGCGCTCCTCACTTTCACTTTTTCCTAGGTGGATCTATCCCTTTCAATTGCTAGTTTTGTGTGCTTTTGACTTGTTTGGAGCCCTTTGTACTTGGATTCCCTTGATTGGTTGGAGATTCGTGGCACATGGGCTGATTCTTAATGATGTGGACTACCATTGATTGAGTACTGCTCCCTTGTTCTACTCTCGATGGAACATATGTTTAGGCATGGTCATAGGATTTTGCTTGCTTTATGGGGTTGTCCCCATGCTTTATGGATCTAGTGGATTAATTTGATGATCTTGCACATAGATCTATGACTTGGCACATATGTTGAGGAGTTGTTATAAAAACTAATGAACCATTGCTTGCACACTTATCCATGAGATCCACTTTTGGAGGAGTTTTGGAGGGGCATCCTAGCTTAGGAGCATATATCTTTTGACAGAGTGCCCAAATTATTACTAGATCGGTGCCATTAGATGTAGAATGGCTGCGGGATTTCCAAATTGTGGTTGTTGACCACCTATTTCAACTAGGGGGTCAACTCCATGTGCCATGATGATATGTACCTGAATGTGCTACTAGTTTGAAGATTTTCTGGTTGTACAAGGTTGTTTTGGCCTTCAACACGTGTTTTTGTAATTGGAATTCCCGCTCCCCTGTGTGGGATTATACTGTAATGGGTCTGCATGGATCATAGTTTAGGTCGGTTACCTAGGAATTTATCATTAGAGGAGTTCCTTTCATCGAGTGTTCTTTTTCCTCAGGTTATTAATTTGGCCTAACCAGCCTTATTAATTTCCCTTGAGTTTTTCACTCCCACAATAATTCTCCAAAGTGGTGAAAGACACTCTAATGGTCGAGCCCTATGGTAGCTAGTGTCCAGGAATATTGTAAATGACCATGCTAGACATATTCTAGACTATTGCGGAATTTCGTCGAGTCTAAGATAGTTTTTTTTAATTTTTAAAATTACCCATTTAATGGTAATTTTAATTAATTTTTGATAAAAAAATGTAAAAACTAGGTCCTTGGGATTTTGATAGGGGTATTTGTGCTCAAAAGAAATGGAATGAAACCCCCTACACCCTTGGACCAAGTTTCAGCTCAATTGGACAAGTTTTGCTAGGTGTTTGTCCATGAGGAGTCTAAGTCAATCTAAGACAACAATTTAATTGCTGGAATTGACAAAGTCAAAATTGTCAAATATTTTTTATAAGAGAAAATTAATTAGAGAAAGAGTGGGAGAACTTACCCAAACCTTTTCCTAACCTATCCTAACCCTTTCCCAACCTTTGCTTCACCCCCTCACCTAGCCATTAATGCAAAACGTCCCTTCCCCTTGAGGAGTTGCGCCCCCCTTCTAGAAGAATCTTAAGAAAATAAAAAAGTAATGAAGTGGGGCCTCTTCTCTCCCTTGTTGCACCTCCCTAGTCCCTCCAACTCATCATTTGACTTTTCAAACCCTTGCCAACTCATTCCAACTCAATACCAAAACCCTAAGTGACTAAAACCCTAGGAAGTGTGCCCCCCTCCTTGAGATGCTCAATAATGCTATGAGATTGACACTTGGAGAGCATCCAAGAGGGGTCACTCTTGGATCCCAAGTATAAATAAGAGCCTCCCCTCCCTCATTTGGACATGATCTATTCTTTTGCAAAGTTAGTCTACTCAAATTCCTCTTCTCTTCTCCTTTCTCTCTTATTCTTCTTGCTCTCTCTTTCTTTTCTCAAGCTTGGGCAAGTATTTGTCTTAGCTTGCTTTCTAATTTGGAGGAAATATTGGCATTGGGAGTCTTCTTGATGTCTTGGATCTACATTGGAGGTAACTTGTATTTGGTTTTGTTGAGTTTTTCTTATAGATTTAGGGTAGGGTGTCCAAACAAAGTATTTTGCTTGGATAGATCTATTGTAGTATTGTCAGAGATCTTATGTGTAGTAGTTTCCTAGTTTTAGCAAAGTATTTTGTTAATATCATCGGATCTACTCACCCCCTTTGCTTATCTTGTAGCTTAGTCTCTCATATTTGCAAGTTACTAAGGGTTTAGAAAGAGTAATTTCAGATCTGGAAATTACCTTTTCACCCACTTATTTTCCTCTTAAAAATTTATGTTCTTATCTATCTATTTCCTCTAACTCTTTGGGTACATTTTCTGCACTTGAATAGCTCTCTTTCAACACATTATTTGCTGAAGTAAAGGTAAAAAATTTATGTTTTTCACTAACAATTTTTTTTTGAAGAATTTTGATGTTTTTGTAGCATTTCCAACAAGCATTAGCTTGCTGATTTTCTGCAGGTTTTCACCAAAAACAGGGAGGAACAACCCATTTGGGGCCATCTAAAGTCAAACAAACACCTCCCAAGTTGGGGTAACAAATACCCACTTCCCTCTCTCTCTAATTCACATTGTAATCAAGCCCAAGGGAGTCCCAAGGGCTTGCTCTTCTCAAGCAAATTTAATTTTCTGCGTTTTTAATTTCAAGTTTGCCTACACCTGGGACAGAGTTTGGCAAAGCCAACTATCCTATATCGTAAGGCTAGAAATTTAATTTTATTTTCAGCATTACTTTTCATTTCTAGTTTTCCCCACTTGTCCTTAAGACAAGGTTGTGTGGTTAGGATTAGTTTCCTTTCAAGTTTTTTTATTCTTTATTGTTTTCCTACACCTAGGAAAGAGTTTGGAAAAACCAACCATCCTATATCGTAAGTCTAGGAACTTGGTTGTGGTTTATTGCTTTTAGTGCTTGTGTATGGTTTATCTTGAGATATTAGAAGCTCCTTTCATTTCATTGCTTAAGTCGTGGAGGCATAATAACTTACATGTGTTCTCCAAACATTGCTTTTATTTCCAAGTACTTACTTTGCTTTCAAGTTTAATCATTTAATCTCTTTCGAGCTTAAGCAATTTATTTCACTTTACTTGCAAGCACTTAACCCAACTTAACTTAACTAAATCTTTAAGGCTCAATTTACCTTAGATCCATAGGATATCAATCTATCTAGTTAATTAGAACACCTTCAATTGTCTCAACTTTGCCACCAAAAAATGAACCTAAGGAAGAAGCAAGGGTGCTAGATCAGGGATGGTCTCACGGCACTAGGTGTCCCCCTTGTGGAGTACTTTTGTTCCCGAATTGACCTGTGGAGCTAGGGTGTGGCCTTGTTTGCCTCATTTTTTGAGCACCCAACGGTCTTTTTGGTATAAGCAGGGAGAGTTCTAGCGAAGTCAGATAGTTTTAGGATCCACACCTTAACTTAATCAACTTAAGCAATCCTAAAACTTAATCCACTTCAACTTGGTATAATTTCTTAATTTTTTGGTGGTTTATGCTCTTTAATTTTGCAAGCATTTCACTTAAGTTACTTTACATGCAATGTGATTGAGCACTTGTGGATGATTAGCTAGTAGTTGCACATCTCTTGCCTGTGGAGGCTTTTACTTGCTTTATCCTTAATCACCCCTTGAAGTTGCACATCTTGTGGAGGCACTTCTTGTTTGGGTTTGTAGTTGTGTTGATGCCATTGAAGACAACCCCTTGAAGTTGCACATCTTGTGGAGGCACTTCATTGTTCGGGTTGTTGGCTTGTTGTGTTGTGGTATCTTCTTTTAAATACTCTTTTCTTTCCTTGCACAAGTCAATTCAAATTAGTTTAATTAGTGCTTGCCTATTTCATTTGTTGATAATTTTATATTATTGTTGTATCTTTAGTATTCTTTGTATCCATTTATGTAGATAGTTGTTTCATTTACTTGTATCTAATTCAATTGTTGTGTAAAGTAATTCTTTTGTATCTAGTTGTAAACCTTGTAAAGTCTAATCTCTTTGTAACTTTAGTTGACCCCATTATCCAACCTTAGGCACAAGTCTTAGTTGACTTAGTAAAAAGGTTGTTTCTCATTGAAATCTTTCACTTTGCATTGTTTGTCTTTCATATAGGCTAGATTTCCCCCCAACCTTTAATCAATTAAAATTAACTCCTAGACATAATATTTTAAATCAAGTAGTAACTAGGGTCTAACCCCCTTGGCTTCCCTAGGAGTAAGCCTAGACGGAAGAAGTTCAAGTCGAGGTAATAGTGGGCTTGAACTTAGACATTGTGTCTCCGAGGACACACTAAGTGGATCGGACTTAGTCCGCGTTAGCAAGTGTGTATAAGGACGACAACATCTTTGGCGCCGTTGCCGGGGATAAGTCTTTTATCCTTGGCCTTAATGACTTAATTTTAATTTATTCTCCCTATTTTTCTCCCTATTTTTTTTTAACTTGATTTGGTCTTTCATTGTTTACTTACTCTCCAAGTGGTGACTCCATTGAAAAACTCTTTGAAATATACTATTAGGGGCACTTCGCAAGGAGTGACTTACTCTTTTCCTGAACCTGAAAAGGTTTATAGGAGGAGATTAAATCGCCTTGCTCCTAGGAGGCTATTTGAAAGTCTTGGGGAAGAAGCACTCACTAATATCCAATTCTTGTTTCAAACTAATAATCAATCAATTGTTAATACTACAACAACTAATTCTAATGTAACCATGAGTATGTTTATGAGGCCTTTGAATTTTACAGCGATCCAAGGGGCTCCCCACACGATTCCTGACAAAGCTATTGAGAAGTTGCCTTGTTTTTCAAGAAATAATGTTGTTAGTGCACATTCTCACATCATGAGTTTTGAATGTTGTGTTAATAAGTGGTGTTATGGGCATGATGATGAGGGTGTGAAGATGAGATTGTTTGTGTTCTCCCTAGAAGGGGATGCTGCTGAATGGTTTTCAGATTAGGATCCTAACAAGTTTAGTACCCTAGCCGAAATAGTGAAATCTTTCAGAGAAAGATGGAGTGATCAGAAGGAGAACAAATTTTTGCTTGCTTCCCTTATCTCAAGTAAGAAAAAGTAAAACGAAACTATGGATGAATTTAATAAAAGATTTAATGACTTGGTGAAAAGTCTCCCTACATATATTAAGCCTTCAGATGTTGCAATTTTGATTTATTATATAGAATCTTTTGAGGGAGAAATGAGATATGCACTAAGGGATAAGGATTCTCAAACCCTTAAGCATGCACAAGATATGGTAGTAAGGATTGATAAAAATATGCAGGATGCTAGGAAGTCTAACATTCCTGGTTTTTCTTGAGGAAGTTCCTTTCAACCTTATGAGGAAAAGAAAAAGAAGGTTGAAATTCAAGGGTCTTCTAATGACAACATTAAGGAACTCACCCAATTGATTAAACAAATGGAGATTAATCATGCTAATCAATTGAATGCCATGCAGAATAGGTTGATAGCCATGGAAAGGGGTCAAGCTAGTAGGCCCCAACATAGGCCAAATGATAAATGGCCTAAGAGACCTCCTCCTCAAGATCAAAGGCCACCAAATCCATTCGAATCCACTAACTTGGTTGATCACCAAGCTATTCTTTATTGTAGACCTTGTGGACAGTTTCATGAGGAATCAACTTGCCAAGTCTTTCTTCATGTTGATGATGAAATGGGACCTTATAGAGCAGATAATGAACAAGTTAATATGTTTATTCATGAATATAATATTGGCATGCATGAATGGATGGATTTGATGGAACATAGTGAGGGGGTAAACTGTAATAATGTTGTGGAGGATAGAGTAACAAAAAAGTTTGGTTCTGAGCCTACTCCACAAGAAGTGTTAGAAATGGCTAGATATAGAGGCATTACTTATCAAAGGAATGGAAATAATAATCAAGGTAGGCCTCAAGGAAGTGTTTTAGGAGCACCTCCTCCGCCTCCTAAACCAATGGTTCACACAAGTTCAGATTTAAATATTGATTTAGGAGGGTGGTTAAGTAATGCTAAGATGTTGGTACCTATGTCAGAGATAATGAAGATTCCTTCTCAGAGGGAGAAGCTACTTAGAGCCATAGAAAATCCTTGTCAGAATAATGTTGACATTCCACCAACAATAGCTTATCAAGATGCACCGGTTATCTTGCAGAATATGGATAGGGGAAATGAAAAGAATAGACCATTTTTCCTCTCTTTGCTCATGAATGATTTTATTCTTCACAAATTTATGCTTGATTTAGGAGCTAGCTCAAATGTTATGACTAAGAAAGTAATGGAACAATTGAACTTAAGAATATCTAGACCTCATCATAACATTTGTGCTATGGATAGCAAGACAATTAAGGTGCATGGTTTGATTAAAGGATTACAAGTACACTTGGCTGCATTCCCAGACATCATGATTGAGATGACCATTGTTGTAATTGATGTACCTGATGCTTGGGGTATGTTGTTATCAAGAAAGACAACTGCATATTTAGGTGGTAATTTGCAAATGGATTTAACTTATGCCACCATTCCAACTCCAAATGGTTCCATGTTTAGATTAAACAGGGAGTTGGAAAGGAAGTACCATGTTGAGGATCCTAGGAAGCCCACAAATGATGTTGTGTATCGTGAACTAGAGATGGGATGTTATGAGATAGAGTCTACTTCTCTAACATCTACCAATATGGAACTTAAAGATGAACCCCCAAACATTTATAGTGTTTGGGACACCATGGATTCTTTTGATGGGATTTTTCTTGAGGAAGATTTGGATAAAATGGATAATGATTTGACTCCTTCAAAATTAAAATCAAAGTTGGATTTTTCAGTTGAAAATGTGTCATCAGCTCAGCCGTCATCAGAGGAATCAGTTAGATGTCAGAAGAAATCAGATGGAATTCTTGGGCCACATCCTCTTTATTTTTTAGAAATTGGAAAAATCAAAAATAGAATATTTAATGCAAATCTGATGGAAAATCATAAGGATGATAAGGTTAGTAATGATAATGTGAAATATATCATCCCTATGAACAGGTATTCCAAGCCTTTTAAGGAAAAATTAAGTTCATAAACTTTTCACTTGGCACCCATGCAAAGTCATCGGAAATTTTTTAAGGAGGATTATCCCAAGTGGCCTAAGGTTAGAAGCAAGGATTCACATGAGAACAAAAAAAATCAGGATAAAGTGTATCAGTCTTCTAGCAACTCTTCTCAGTCAGTGGGACGACATAAAGTCAGACATGCTAGTGAGAGGACTCCCCCTTGAAGTGTTTCTTCAAATGACAACTTGGTGTCCAAAGGGACACCCTTTGTAACGTATCTCTAACCCTTCTCCTTTATTTCAGTTTTGTATTATTTCATTCATTATGTAATTATGTTACTTAGATGATTCCTTGTATCATAGTTTCATTTGTTGTACAATAGTTATTTCATTATGTAATTATTTTTTATAGCATTTCATTTATTCATTTGTTTATACATGTATTTATGTTGGGTATTGGTGAGCACTCTGTTTTGTAGATTATGGATTCTCGTATGTTCTCCTTCCCAAGTGAAGATCAAACACACGTCCCCCTGTGGAGCCAAATGTTGACCACCTATTTCAACTAAGGGGTCAACTCCATGTTCCATGATGATATGTACCTGATGGTGCTACTAGTTTGAAGATTTTCTGGTTCTACAAGGCAGTTTTGGCCTTCAAAATGTGTTTTTGTAAGTGGAATTTCCGCTCCCCTGCGTGGGATTATAATGTAATCGGTCTGCATTGATCATAGTTTAGGTCGGTTGCCTATGAATTTATCATTAGAGGACTTCCTTTCATTGAGTGTTTTTTTTCCTTAGGTTATTAATTTGGCCTAACTAGCCTTATTAATTTCCCTTGAGTTTTTCACTCCCACAATAATTCTCCAAAGTGGTGAAAGACACTCTAATAGTCGATCCCTATGGTAAATAGTGTCTAGGAATATTGTAAATGACCATGATAGACATCTTCTAGAGTCTTGCGGAATTCCGTCGAGTCTAAGATAGTTTTTTTTAATTTTTAAAATTACCCATTTAATGGTAATTTTAATTATTTTTTCATAAAAAAATGTAAAAACTAGGTCCTTGGGATTTTGATAGGGGTATTTGTGCTCAAAAGAAATGGAGTGAGACCCCCTACACCCTTGGACCAAGTTTCAGCTCAATTGGACAAGTTTTGCTAGGTGTTTGTCCATGAGGAGTCTAAGTTAGTCTAAGACAACAATTTAATTGTTGGAATTGACAAAGTCAAAATTGTCAAACTTTTGTAATATGAACAAATTAACTAGAGAAAGAGTGGGAGAACTTACCCAAACCTTTTCCTAACCTATCCTAACCCTTTCCCAACCTTTGCTTCACTCCCTCACCTAGCCATTAATGCAAAACGTCCCTTCTCCTTAAGGAGTTGCGCCCCACTTCTAGAAGAATCTTAAGAAAATAAAAAAGTAATGAAGTGGGGCCTCTTCTCTCCCTTGGTGCGCGTCCCTAGTCCCTCCAACTCATCATTTGACTTTTCAAACCCTTTCCAACTCATTCCAATTCAATACCAAAACCCTAAGTGACTAAAACACTAGGAAGTGCGCCCCCCTCCTTGAGATGCTTAATAATGCTATGAGATTGACACTTGGAGAGCATCCAAGAGTCACTCTTGGCTCCCAAGTATAAATAAGAGCCTCCCCTCCCTCATTTGGACATGATCTATTCTCTTGCAAAGTTAGTCTACTCAAATTCCTCTTCTCTTCTCCTTTCTCTCTCATTCTTCTTACTCTCTCTTTCTTTTCTCAAGCTTGGGCAAATATTTGTTTTAGCTTGCTTTCTAATAAATAAATCTTTGGAGGAAATATTGGCATTGGAAGTCTTCTTGATGTCTTGGATCTACATTGGAGGTAACTTGTATTTGGTTTTGTTGAGTTTTTCTTATAGATTTAGTGTAGGGTGTCCAAACAAAGTATTTTGCTTGGATAGATCTATTGTAGTATTGCCAGAGATCTTATGTGTAGTAGTTTCCTAGTTTTAACAAAGTATTTTGTTAATATCATCGGATCTACTCACCCTCTTTGCTTATCTTGTAGCTTAGTCTCTCATGTTCGCAGGTTACTAAGGGTTTAGAAAGAGTAATTTCAGATCTGGAAATTACCTTTTCACCCACTTATTTTCCTCTTAACAATTTATGTTCTTATCTATCTATTTCCTCTAACTCTTTGGGTACATTTTCTGCACTTGAATAGCTCTCTTTCAACACATTATTTGTTGAACTAAAGGTTAAAAATTTCTGATTTTCACTAACATAAATTTTTTGAAGAATTTTGGTGTTTTTGTAGCATTTCCAGCAAGCATTAGCTTTCTTTTTCACCAAAAACAGGGAGGAACAGCCCATTTGGGGCCATCTAAAGTCAAGCAAACACCTCCCAAGTTGGGGTAACAAATACCCACATCCCTCTCTCTCTAATTCTGATTGTAATCAAGCCCAAGGGAGTCCCAAGGGCTTGCTCTTCTCAAGCAAATTTAATTTTCTGTGTTTTTAATTTCAAGTTTGCCTACACCTAGGAAAGAGTTTGGAAAAGCCAACCATCCTATATCGTAAGGCTAGGAATTTAGTTTTATTTTCAGCATTACTTTTCATTTCTAGTTTGCCCCACTTGTCCTTAAGACAAGGTTGTGTGGCTAGGATTAGTTTCATTTCAATTTTTTTTATTCTTTATTGTTTTCCTACACCTAGGAAAGAGTTTAGCAAAGCCAACCATCCTATATCGTAAGGCTAGGAGCTTAGTTGTGGTTTATTGCTTCTAGTGCTTGTGTATGGTTTATCTTTAAATATTAGAATCTCCTTTCATTTCATTTCTTAAGCTGTTGAGGCATAGTAACTTACTTGTGTTCTCCAAGCATTGCTTTTATTTCCAAGTGCTTACTTTTCTTTCAAGTTTAATCATTTAATCTCTTTCAAGCTTAAGCAATTTATTTCACTTTACTTGCAAGCACTTAACCCAACTTAATTTAACTAAATCTTTAAGGCTCAATCTACCTTAGATCCATAGGATTTCAATCTATCTAGTTAATTAGAACACCTTCAATTGTCTCAACTTTGCCACAAAAAAATGAACCTATGCAAGAAGCAGGGGGTGCTAGATCATGGATGGCCTCACGGCACTAGGTGTCCCCCTTGTGGAGTACTTTTGTTCCCGGATTGACCTATGGAGCTAGGGTGTGGCCTTGTTTGCCTCACTTCTTGAGCACCCAACAGTCTTTTTGGTATAACTAGGGAGAGTTCTAGGGACGTCACATAGTTTTAAGATCCACACCTTAACTTAATCAACTTAAGCAATCCTAAAACTTAATCCACTTCAACTTGGTATAATTTCTTAATCTTTTGGTGGTTTATGCTCTTTAATTTTGCAAGCATTTCACTTAAGTTACTTTACATGCAGTGTTATTGAGCACTTGTGGATGATTAGCTAGTAGTTGCACATCTCTTTCCCGTGGAGGCTTTTACTTGCTTTATCCTTAATCACCCCTTGAAGTCGCACATCTTATGGAGGCACTTCTTGTTTGGGTTTGTAGTTGTGTTGATGCCATTGAAAACAACCCCTTGAAGTTGCGCATCTTGTGGAGGCACTTCATTGTTCGGGTTGTTGGCTTGTTGTGTTGTGGTGATCTTCTTTTGAATACTCTTTTCTTTCCCTGCACAAGTCAAGTCAAGTTAGTTTAATTAGTGCTTTTCTATTTCATTTGTTGATAGTTGTATATTATTGTTGTATCTTTAGTATTCTTTATATCCATTTGTGTAGATAGTTGTTTCATTTACTTGTATCTAATTCAATTGTTGTGTAAAGTAATTCTTTTGTATCTAGTTGTAAACCTTGTAAAGTCTAATCTCTTTGTAACTTTAGTTGACCCCATTACCCAACCTTAGACAGTAGTCTTAGTTGACTTAGGAAAATGGTTGCTTCTCATTGAAATCTTGCACTTTGCATTGTTTGTCTTTCATATAGGCTAGATTTTCCCCCAACCTTTAATCAATTAAAATTAACTCCTAGACATAATCTTTTAACTCACGTAGTAACTAGGGTCTACCCCCCTTGGCTTCCGTAGGAGTAAACCTAGATGGAAGAAGTTCAAGTCGAGGTGACAGTGGGCTTGAACTTAGACATTGTGTCTCCGAGGACACACTAAGTGGATGGGACTTAGTCCACGTTAGCAAGTGTGTATAAGGACGAAAACAGTGGTCATAATATAAATTTCGACAAAAATTGAACGAGCTATGGTGGTTACAAATCTGCTGCATTAAAATTCTCGCCGTATTTTGACCAACATTTTTGAGAAACACCCCACCTTTGTTGCTTGAACGTTTTGGTTATTTGGGAAGAATGAAATTAATTTATGTACAAGGTGGAGGACGCCTTGCACATAGAGTGAAACTTTGTGTGTTTTGAGTCTGTATTTAAAGGAGAAGTCCACCTTGGGAGGATACACATGGCAGAACCACTTCATTACTTTATTATTGCTTGATTTGTCTCATGAGTTGGTTATGAAATATTGTTATTGTATTGTTTTCCTTGGAGAAAAACATGGATTTAGAAGACTCCAATACTATTTATCATTGTTCTTGGAGAGATTGGTGGATCTAGGACAAAGTAACATTTTAGGGGTAATGTAGAAGGGCTACCCAATGTCACCACAATTGCTCCTTCACTCTCTTTAGACCATCCCTAAAACCAGTACAAGGGGGGAATTCCTAGAAATAACTAAGTTTGATTTATGATGATTTCTTGAAGTATATTTCAGATTTAGGAAAACAGAAAATAAATGATTAATATTTATACTTTCTGTGGTGGTTGAAAGAGAGACTAGTGCTTAAACCAATCTAGCGCAAATGAAGTCAAGGTATCAGTCTTAGAGGGTTGTTTTCTAGTAATGATTAAGGAAAATCAGAGGTGCAAAAGCATGCTACAGCCTGCCCTAATTTGTTATTTTATCTTGCAGGAAATTAATTGGGGGGCCCTTCCAAAGGTACACTTCTTAAAGCTTGTTGTAATGTCCCCACTTTGGGACATCATTACATTTCAGGGTGTTATGATGACCAGAGCAGCTAGATGGATGTTATAGCAAGTACAGTGACTATTGAGGGATATTTTGGGGTCTGGCTTACATCGCTCATTCTATTTCATTGTAATGTTCCCAAGCCATTATGCCAGAAACATCACGATTTTGGGTGTCTTTTTAAAACTTTTGCTAGTTGGGGTATTTCGTCAAACACTTTGCTGATCTACTTGTTTACATGTGTTTACTTGCAGGATGGCCTCTTGATTTCGGCCTTAGGGTTTTAGTTGATGATTTAGATGTGTGTTGCAGCAATAAACAAGAAGATACAATCATGGAACATACCTCAACCATATGCAATATGATAGACAAGCCAAAACGTCTCAAATCTGATTTTATTGATGAATAGAAGAACCTGCTACAATGAAGATGTCGATCTGGAATGCTCAACATATGGCTCCAAGATAGAAGTATGAGCTGCTACAAAAAGCTCCCAATAATAGAAAATAAGCCTCCAAAGGCTGGATAAGAGATGAAGACCAATGCCAAAGTAGATCTGGACAGTATGAAGTGCCAAAGCCCTAGCTGAATGATGCCACGTCCTGCTGGAAAGTTGAAGCTCCTCAATAATTCGGCCCTACTGCCAAAGGTGTTCAATCACCCCAAGAAATATGCCAAATAGTAGATCAGGTGATGGCAAGAACAACCCAGGGGCCCGAATCTCCAAGATCCCTCTCAAACCCTATGGATCTGAACCTCCTCCAATGTATGGTGCGCCCCCCCTGGATGCCTGAAACCCTAATAATTTGGCTTCTCTCCTAGAGACCTCCAACAACTCCACCAATCCACTAGAATGATAGATCGGGGCACGACAATGAAAACCCAAGTGCTCAACTAGGCAAAATACCTGCTAGATCCTTAGATCTAGCTATCCTCCAAGATGTGGTGTGCCCTCTTCTTGGGAAATCGTCCCACTCTCAATACAAATGAATCCACCACCAAAACACCTCCGGAGTCCACCAAGAATAATGCTATGACACCTGCAAAGGAAACCCAATACTTGGAATTCCCAAAATCACTTCTCCTCAGCTAGGACGAATCCTCCCTCAATGGATGGTACGCCCCTCTTGCTGGAAACCCTAACTGGTGCACCCTCTCTCTCTTGGCCCTTGCAACTGATGTAGAATCCTCCTGCAATTGAGTAGATCTGGAACTAGAATGGTGTGGGAGAGTATTGCATCTCCAAGACCAAGCTTGGGACAAGCTAGGTGGAATCTTTCACCACTGAATCGTCCTCTAAGGTTTGTTAAGTCAAAACCCTCAAAACCCCCAATGCTGGGCTCACTAGCTAAAAGCCAGATATCAAAAGATGATCATACATGAATGAATGAGTAGAGGCCCTTGCCTTTCCTTTATACTTTTTGCTCCCCTTGTCCCTCCAAAGTGATTTTCATTTTATTAATATTTAATTAATTAATTAAATCACTTTAATTAATTAATTAACCTTTTTACCTCTGAAAAACACCTTATCTCTCCTTGTGGATTTCCTGGCCACTGAAAGTTACTTCTCGTCATCCTATCCTGTAGTGTTGTTCCCCCTGATTCCAATAAGCTATTACACTGAGAGGTTCCTCCAAGTATAGTGCCCAAAATGACCTCTTAAGTGAATTTAATTGACTTATAGCCAAAAATACTCAAAACCATGGAAATCGTCAGAATGCCACGGAACCAAAGCCAATCTGTGTGGAATGGCTCATAATGATGAAATAGGATGAGCAATGCAAGCTGGACCCCACAATGCCTCTCAATAACCCTTGTACTCGCTATAACATCCATCTGGCTACTCTGGTCATCATAAACCTCTGCACTGTGATGATGTCCCAAAGTGGGGACATTACATTCATCATTATGATCCATTCCGTACAGATTGGCTTTGGGTCCGTTGCATTCCGACGATTTCCATGATTTTGAGTATTTTGAGCTATAGGTTAATTAAATTCACTGAAGAGGTCATTTTGGGCACAATACGTGGAGGAACCTCTTAGTGTAATAGCTCATTGGAATCGGGAGGAACAACACTACAGGATAGGATGATGAGAAGTGACTTTCAGTGGCCAGGGAAGCCACAAGGAGAGATAAGGTGCTTTTCAAAGGTAAAAACGTTAATTAATTAATTAAAGTGATTTAATTAATTAATAAAGTAAAAGTCACTTTAGAGGGACAAGGTGAGCAGGAAGTATAAAAGAGAGGCAAGGGCCTCTACTCTCTCATTCATGTATGATTATTTTTTGATATCTGGCTTCTAGCTAGTGAGCCCATACCTTGGGGGTTTTGAGGGTTTTGACTTAACAAACCCTAGAGGACGATTCGGTGGTGAAAGATTCCACCTAGCTTGTCCCAAGCTTGGTCTCGGGGATGAAATAATCCCCCACACCATTCTACTTCAGATCTACTCCGCTGCAGGGGAGTTCTACATCAGTTACAGGTATAGGAGGAGAGAGGGTGCACCATTGGGGCTTTCTAGCAAGGGGGGCACACCATTCATTGGAGGAAGGTTCGATCTAGCCGAGGAGAAGGGATTTTGAAGATTTGAGTATCTGGGTTCTTTTTGCAGGGTCTTCACCATCATTTCTAGTGACTTTTTGGAGAGTTATATGGTACGGATGATTTCCTAGAGCATTGGGACGAATTGGAGAGAAGGAGGGCATTTTTGAGATTCAGATCTATTCAGTTTGGAGGGGTTATACCCCAGATCTGACCCAGAGACTTCACCTAGTGACTTTCCATGTCCCGATCTATCTATCCAGCAAGTTTCGGGGCATTTGGAGGCCTCCTTCATCAGGGACGAAATTGTAGGGTTTGACTGTATTCAGGAGGGCGCAACCCCACTTGGGGATTCAACATTTGGAGGAGCACCCCTTGGTATTTCGGTCTGAGATTTCAGGAGGGGATTCTACTCATCCTGATCTACAGTTTGACATCTTCCTCGAAGTTTTTGGAGGTCTTTGGCAGTAGGGCTGAATTATTGAGGGCTTCAGTCTTCCAGCAGGGCGTAGCATCATCCATCTTGGAGTTGGTACTTCATACGATCGAGATCTCTTCCAGTATTGGCCTTCGTTGTGTATTCTGCCCTTGGAGGCTTGCATCTTCTTACTGGGAGCATTTTGTAGCAGCTCTTATTATGTTTATTGGATCCATCTGTTGATCATTCCAAATCTGCATCCATCATTGTATCAGGTTCTATTACTATTATGAATAAGATCAGATCTGAGGCATTTTTGGGTTGTTTATTATATTGTTGACCTTGCATATGGTTGAGGTATGTTTCATTGCTTTATCTTCTTATTTGTTGCTGCAAACACACATTAAAATCATCAGTATAACCCTAGCGCAACCTAAGAGACAATAATGAGAAAAGTGTTTGATGAAATGCCACAACCAGAAAAAGTTTAAAAAATTATCCAAAAACACAATGTTCTTGGCCTCTTGGCTTGGGAACATTACAGTGGTATCAGAGCGTATATTCCTGCCAGCCAGTGGGAATTAGCGCATGCATGTAGAGCCATAAATGGGTCTTCCATAAGGAGAGATGGATGTGTGGGATTTTACTGGAAGGATTGTTGATTGCGAGAGGAAATATCAAACCCTCAATGAGATTTTTAGAAATCTAATAACATTACATTAGTTTGTATCCCTTAAAAATCCTAGTTGGAGCGAAGATGAGGTTACACACTGGATCAATGTAGTAGAGGAAAAAAGAGCCAGAGAAGCTAGATGTAGGGAAAAACAGAGAAACCCCACACCCATTAGGAGCAGGCAACTTTGCTACAATTGCAAAGTGCCTTGGGAACCCGATCATAGATGTAGGGGTAAAGGTAAGAAGCACATTATTGAGGTACACTATGACAGTGATGATGAGGTGTGTGAGGATGCAAAGATAAATGCTTATTTGGAGTAGCTCGATTGATGATAGAGACTCTTTCACAGAGGCTTGTGATTCTTGCATGTTTGAGGAGGATAGTGACCCTTGCACCTTGGAGGAACAGTGGGATAGCACCAGTATTTCAGCAGACATATCACATGGTGTTGGTGACCCTACACCTCAGCAGAGTGGTGACACTAGTGGGGATTTACACATGTTGGCACCTAGATCTGATGAACTTCCTATGAGAGTCGTGACACATTTGTCATCCTTTCAGGCACCCACGATAGCCACGTCACATGAGGATAGCAATGGCAGGTTAGATATGATAGAGGAGCCGTATGTGAGGGATACACACTAGAGACACATGGATCCACAGATCCAAGAGGAGATATATGACGTGCAGACAGTTGACTTTACACTCACATATCAACATGAGGAGATTGAGTCACCTCTTTTGGGGACTCCATTGGTTGAGAAGGTTATGGAGACTTACAGTTTGAGGGGACACTTACTTCCAGGACCAGCCTGTAGTGATGAGGATGCACTCCTTATTGGTCGGGATGACCATAGCACGTGTCTGGACACATCTGTATGGGATCCAGGTGCAGTCGATAGTAGCAGGATGAGTGCACAGGAGGACACAACTGCTCACACCGGATACAGTATGATTCAAAGGGAGGTAGCAGTTGATGATGATGTACAGTCGCATATAGGAGGACCCAGTAGCACAGTAGACAGTGGGCAGTTCAACACTTCATCGTTTGCAGAGAGTGTTGTTGGGGATTCCAGTGTTGGCACTAGCAGTGAGAGACATGAAGTGGCACCTCAGCATGACTGTGATCAGGAGTCACACCACCTAGCAGGACAGTTGAGAGTCAGTGAGGATATGATCATGGCAGCCACTAGGCGTTTTGATGACACACATGCATTGGTGGTCGATTACTGTTGGAGGACATCAGTGGCACATGGTAGTACAGATGAGGGATTTGCCATGGATGACCTTCATACTCTCAGGGAGAGAGTGTCTACGATGAGGACTGACTACCAGTAGTTGTTGACAGACAGGGACTACCTACTAGGGATGGACGCGATGTATCACGGGGCTCTAAGGGAGCAGGATTTGGAGATGGACACACTCACCCATGAGTTGGAGAGCACCCGAGGATTCTTGAAAGGCACACAGATAACCTTTCGGGAGTCAGAGTCCATATCAGAGGAGCCTCTTGAGGAGATTCACCAGAAATCCACTACATCTATCTTAGTGGAGGGTCAGATATGTCCTTCGGTCATGTGGCTAGAGGATGTTGGTGGTCTAGCAGAGGAGCACCAGTTGATGGAGGAGCATGAGGAGTACCCAGGATCACTGATGAGTATGGGGAGCTATGATCGGGAGGCGCAGGAGCTACCCTCTACGAGGATCTTTGAGACAGTCGAGCACTCACAGAGGCATAGGGACTCTAGGGCCAGTGACAGTTTTGAGGACACTTCCATTTGTGTTCCGAGAGCGGTTGACCTCCATGTAGAGGTTGATCCAGTAGTACACCTAGGATCTACGATGCAGCATGAGTATACGGTAGATGACATGAGTATGCCGGAGCATACAGTGGTGAGTGATAGCTCATAGAGACATGCCGAGATGTACGGTGGGATTCAGAGGGGTATATTGCTTTGCAGGGAGGAGACCTCCCTAGCTAAGAGGGAGTGTTGATGTTTTGGTAGTTGCGGGAGGTATTAACCTCCATGTGTAACCTATGACTTAGAATAGAATATTCTGAAAGCAAGTGAACCATTAAACAGATGTGTGGAAACCCTAGAAGACAAGTCGGCCTAGCAGAATAAATAATATTAGAATATTATCTTCCAGAAATACAAGTCGGCTCCACAGGAAAAAGATAAACAAAAAATATAATTACCATAAAGTTAGATCGTCCCAGCCAGAAAAGTCACTGCACAGATTAATATAAATAGAGGACGTTTTAGCTCATTTGGATACCCAGTCAGAGCGCAAGTCTTGTGGAGATCTGTTGCAGCTGCAAGGAGGAATAAGGGCGTATGGTCATCTCTTGGTCTTGGTCTCTCTCTAGCACTATCAAGTGACTCTCTTGGTGAAACTCTTGGTGATATTCTTGCTAAGTATGGCGCAAGGTTGAGAGAGTAATGCAGCTGCAGCTGCTGCAGTTGTGTATGGTACTTATTCTATGGATATGGAGACTCTCTCTCTTGTGCGTTACCATTGGAAAATGAGCACTCTACTTGTCTTGAGTTGTTGCTGCAGCTAGCAGTGAAGGTTTATCTGTTGATTCTAGAGTAGGCTTGCCGGAATTATTCTAAGTCAAGATTAGTGTGCTCGGGGATGGCATATGTGAATGCCTATGGTTGGGTGACAATGATGTGACATTGTCTATGGTTAAATGCGCATACCAAAATTTCAACAGTGATGAGGGCACAAATTAGAGGAAGTGAGGGACAAGGATTCTCCTTCATCACACCTCCCTTTCACCCTCCTTCACTAGTCATTGGCTTTAAGGCCACCCATGTGCCACGTTAAATTGAGATGACACCCCATTCAGGAGACTTTTCAACCTATTTACTTGTATGTCTTTTTGTTACTGTATGTTGTTATATCGTATTCATTTATGTCTCCTTTTGGGGATGCTTAATGCACCCCCCTTATTTGGCTATTGATGGTTGGTTGCCCTACTCTCCAGTTCCTTTGACTTATTGTGGTCTTTTGTGGGCATTAATATAAATTTCAATTTCAATTTCAACTTCTATGTTGGTCTCATCCTCCAGTTTCTTGTTTGTTTAATTAGTTAGTTGTTTATCCCTATTCTTGCCTTCTTCACTGTTTTCATTCCTATCTGGCTTTCCAATGTTCCTTCTTAAAGGAGAATCTTCAATCAGATGATTAGGTGAAAAGTGTGGAAAACAAGCATCAGAAAGATTAAACTGAATGGAAAGAAACAATTGATGCCACGTTTAAGTTAAATTATTCTTGCGCATAGTAGCAGTTTATTACCAATTAAGTTGGTATAGCCAAACAATAGCTTCTTTCATGCTTCAGTATCACAAGGACACTGATTCAAGCATCGAGAGAGTTTGACAAACTGAAATGCTTTGTCCTTCTCTGTTCTGAACCAGAATCCCAGTAAATTAATTTCTTTGGCTCGTGAAAATATTTGTAGTTTGAAAGTTGAAATTATCCGTTTTTTTGTTTTATTGTGTCATCTTTAGCTATGTTCCTCAGATACACTAGCTAAGAATATAACATGAGATTAAAAACAATGCCGATGTTTTTCTTTATAGAGCTTATTAAATTATTTGCAGATACCTTTGTGAGGATAAACCCCATGGTTCAGCAGGTGCATTGTTCAAATTTCGTGACCTTTTGATGGAAGACAATCTAGTAAGATTCTCACTATCACAATTGAGGGAGTGTTTTCTTTTTATTGAGGGCTAGATTGTTGATTTCAGATGGCCAACCCATCTTGGTGCATCAGTAACACATTTGTTTTAAAATGGTACCTCTAGCAACAAATCCAGTTTACTGTAATTTAATGTTTTTGGCTGATTTACTTAACACTGCTTTTGATAATGATGGAGTACTTAGAATTTTTTCCTCTTATGGTTTACAGAAGGAGATTTTTGTCATGCACTGTGATATCTGTTGCAGTTTTCCATTGATAGATATGCAATGTAAGCTCAAACTCCTCAGTGGTACTTTTATGTGCTTTGTGTAATTTGCTGCCTCTGCACATTGTGTTTACTTGGATATCGATAGACACTTCCTTATTCTGAATTTTCTAATGTTGTTGCTTTCATTCGTAAACACAATGCACTAGAAACTGCAGATTAATGTTGTTTTATGCTGACAAGTAGGATTTTCGTTTCTATTATATGCGTGTTATATTCAATAAATATGGAATGAGTACATTTTTTACCTCATTGCAGTGGCACATAGGAACTATGGAGGGATTGGGACGATGCTTGTTAAGAAGGTAAGGGAGTTGTGTGTCTGCATCTCTATCAAAGGATCTCCATCACTACAGTTTTAACAGGTGCTGTTCTTTGGAAAATAGAAACTTCTCTGTATAGGTTTTTACTCATTTGGTTGCGGCAATGATCAAGGGCTTCCTAACAACCTCCCCATGTTACATTCTGACTCGTTGACTCGTTAGCTGCTAATTTATCTCTATATTAGATTCACTAATACAATGTAATCTTCATTATAGTGAGAAACTGTAATGAACATCAATATTATTATAATAATAATAATGTACATCAATATTATAAAATAATTAATAATAATAATAACATTAAATAATGAAGTTACACATGACCTAAGAACTAACAGACTCGTTGACTAGTTAGCTGCTAACTTATCTCTATATTATTAGATTCACTAATACAATGTAATTTTCAATATAGTGAGAACCTCTAATGAACATCAATATTATAATTATTGGACATCAATAATAATAATAATGTACATCAATATTATAATAATAATAATAATTATTACATCAATATTATAATCAATAATTATTATTATTATTATTATTATAATATTGATGTAAAAAATAATGAAATTACACATGACCTAATAACTAAGAGAGACATAACCATTCAACCAACCTGACCGATCAATAAATATATATATATAGTCATGGAGGTCATTGTAAATCAATTATCATTCTATTTTATTCAATTATCAGATCTTGTCTGACGCACTGTCTTTGAACTCCGGGTCTTTGACTAAAATCAGGGCTTTGGCCATTTTCAGAATTCTGTTTAAGAAGAGTGATTCCCCTGCCACCATACCAGAGTTTTAAAAAAAAGGAAAACTACAGCTGTTGCAAATCAAAATAAACTGCAGTTATTAGTTCAAATAGATGCTGTCCAGAACTACATATTAAGGAATCCACCTCAACTGAAAATCAAGTTTCGGCACCATTGAGAGCGAAATATCTAGCACCAAGAATGTGTGTACATAGTTCTTGCCTCAGTGCTAAACATGTTTATACTGTATCGAACATTGAGACCAAGTGGTCAGGATATTGAAGGAGCAATCATGGCTGCCACTGATAACATTGAATCGAAGGATAGTTACCTGCCGCCATTTCAGAGAGTCGCTCAAAACATAACACAACAACGATTAAGCATTAACCGTGGGTGCACTTTTTCAAAGTAAGAAAATGATCAAAAGTAATATTATAAAAGGGTGCACTTTTCCAATTTTAAAAGCTTAATTAAAAATGGTTGTAAAAATAATCCGTAAGTTCCATTTCATTTGCTCTAAAGGGGATATAATAAAGATGACTCATTGAAGCATATTAATTGTGGTATCTTAATTTGAGTTAATATTAAAAGTATTAATAAAAAAGATGATTCATTGAAGCAAGATTTTAATTTGAGTTAATATTAAAAGTATTAATGAAGGAACTTTTATATTAATTATTAATGAAGAATTTGATTATTTTTAAATAGAATTTGAAAGTGGATTCAATCACTCAATATAACAATTTGAAAATGGATTCAATCACTCAATACAATAATTTGAAAAAAAGCAAAGGAGGAACATGTAGCCCAAGGATCAAAGAAAACAATATCTGATTGGTAAGTAATCATCAATTTCAGCTCCTATAAGGCATCACAACCCAATGTAATCAAAATTTACAAGTGGAGAATCAAAACCTCAAGATAAAACTGGAGAAGAGTTTATCAGATAAAGATGAAGAAAATTCTGGCCTAAAAAATCATAATCAAGAGTTGCTTGCCCAAATTAAAGAATTAAAAAATGAGAAATAGTTAAGTTAAAAATTACAACAAGAAAATCAAGATCTAAAGGAAAAATATAACAAGTTTGTTTTTGAGAAGGATGAAGAAAATTATTGTTTAATATATCACAATCAAAGTTTTGTTGCACAAATTAAGAAGCTAAAAAATGGTAAAATGTTGCTATAGGAAAAGTTAGCACATCTTACTAACAAGGAAGCATTGATTAGTAAAGAAACAATGACTAATCCTAGTAAACTAGAGAAGTCTTTCGACATAAAAATCCGAGTCATGGAGAAAGGATCTAATACAGATCCAATCAAAATCTTATCAACTAATAAATCATTAAAAGTATCTATTACCTCTCAAACCCTCACTTTTTGAGATAATGTCTTAAAGCTCAAGTAAGGCCTTGGAGCAACTAAGAGGGAGGCCAATGTCACCTCTCCAACCCTCTTCACATTTTAGGCTGGCTCTCCTTTGGCACAAGGGGGGCTTCCCTAGAATATAATCACTAGAATTTTAGGCAATGAATTGCAAGGTGAAATGAAGATTAAATTCCAGCAAAACAATCTTATGTGTTAAGTAAATAGATTGGATGAACGCACCAGAGACTAGTGCCTTTTTATTGGGAAAATGGAGTCAAATCAAGGCTCAATAGGAGGTTGTCCTATTGAGGGAAAGAGGAACAATATGGATGTGAAGTACAAGCTTTATTAACCCTTTCCTTGTTGTCTCAAACTTCTGAAATTTGTCAAGGGAGACTACATAGTGTAGATAGACTCCGATGACTATGAAATTATACCTATCAAGAATGGATTATAAGTGCATACAACCACGTATAGAGAAACATGCATCAATATAGAACATCCCAATGATAAATACAATAGAAGAGGAATAATGTTACCCCATTCAATGTTTCATAATCATAATACAAGAAGATTTCATCAACATGGCAGAGCATAAAGATTTAGAATTCTTCCTCATCCATTAAGCAATTTATTGATCTTTAGTTACATTCAATAAGTGTTCTACTAAGCTCCAAAAAATCTCTCAAATCCAACCATACCAAATGAAGGAAAAAGCAAACCCTTATATAGATTTATATAGATTTGAGCTCAACTCCTTTTACAATATACAATTAATTATTTTCCTAAATTCATTAGTTCTCTAAAAGTGATATAAATAATCTCCAAAAATGGGATGCTTTTTCTGCCATAAACTCGAGCTATGCAGTTAATATATAGCCCACCATCAAATGATACCATGAAATCACCTCCACAATGCAAAGGCCAACGACTCACATTACTAGTCAAATGCGACTGAACAAATAAATGGAACGACCAAATGTATCGTCAATTTGCCATGCTTTAATCTACGGACCCTTAAAATACGTGAGCGATGCAATGATTCAATCATTAGCTACGACCCACGGCTCCACGTAATGTATGTCCATGTCCGCACGTTCAGCTGGAACATAATGCCATCGCACGAGTTAATGAACAAGTCATCAAGCCTCGACCAAGGGAGGTAAGGAATTATGATTCAAAATGGTGGCTTCATCCCACGTAATAACAATACATACAAGCCTTAACATTCGTGAACCCAAAGTCCAAACATGTATGACCTTTCCATAAAATATGTCTTAAAGGGTTTCCATGTGTGATGTCATGATGGTAAGCCATGGTTCAAAAAGTAAGAAAGCGACCCCATCACAATGAATTCAAATAATAATTTGTGTGAACATATGTGCCATCGACTCCATGTCATGGCCCTCTCAATTGTATTCATGGGCAAGATAAAGTGCCCAACTGCCTTAGGTGACATTGATATATGAATAAAGGGGACGACCCACCTAGCATGAAATAATTTTTTAATTGTCCTCAACATATGTGCCTTTACCATGGTAAAGGGGTAAAAGATTAATACATGAGGTAGAAGGGGATAGCCCTATTACAAAATAAAACATTATAAAGTGTGTCATTAACATAGCCCACATGTGTGTAATTAACATAGCCTTGCTCCAATAAAGATATGATTTAAGGTGTAAAAGGGGCGGTCACATAAAAATAATAAACAATTTGCTTTCATATATATAT
>ML810050.1:7201-23635 GCA_009831015.1 Picea engelmannii
ATATATATATATATATATATATATATATATATATATATATATATATATATATATATATATATATTGAGAAAATACACTGCACTAGAAGAATAGGCTCTCTACAATTATACAATTTTTTGGAAGTAAATTCCATTGTTAAGGTACACATATACCTTATATTTCTCTAGAAAAGTAACACATTATTGTTAGAAAAACTCAAATTTCACATACTTATTCATAAATTCTATAAATAAAAATTGTATATTTGGAAATCTAGTTCAATTTCCTACATTTCTTATTTTTACACCATATTCAACTTCATTTTAAAATTACCTTGAATAATCCAACCAAGTTAACAAATTATTGTTTTTCCATTTTTGCATTGCCACCAACGCGTCATGAGAGACCATCATTAGCTTTCACTCACCTAGATGGTGTACATGATTGTATCAATTATATGCATTACTACAGGACATATTGTCCCTCATGTGACCATACATATGTTTTCCAACTATTTTAGCATTGGGTATTAGTTGTTTATAGGCTTCAAGAAGGATTTTTTTGTTGTAGGAAAGAGTTCTTGTGCTTGGAAGAAGCGATATGACCCCAAAAACTCACATATAGTGTTGTTGGTTAGGGGATCAATAAGAGAGGTTATTTTAGTTTTTGGGTTCTCCATTGATGTATGAATGAAATTGTGATATGTCCATGTTGATAGCAGCAATAGACAAGCTTATCTTAGTTTTTTATAGAGCATTGACTCTTTAAGGAAATGCATTGAACCTCTATGTCACTAGAGATTCAATCATGTTATTTTCCTATTGCTTTTCAACTTGGAAATCAATATTTTTTTGGTTGAATTCACATTCCTCTTCATTATTCATAATCACTTTGTTTTTAGTGGTATGAATCTATGGCCAACAAGTTTTCTTTTTCATTTCTTGTATTTAGATTTTCCATTTAGTGTCTTGGTGAAATTTTACTTTTTAGAAGGCCATGAAAGCCAAGAAATCAAGATTTACATGATTCAGTGCTTGGTTTTCTTCTTATTCTTGTATCCTCCATTTATAGCTTGTAGAGAGGAGGAAGTATTTATGCCATTGCTCAATTTGAAGAAGAATGAGCCCTGAATTGGAAATGCAAAAAATTACAACTTTGAGGGTTCTAAAGACTGAAGTAGTTTGGACCTTGGCATTCCATAGCACTTAGACCAATGAAGTCTTGAAACCAAACCTGAAGACATATTAGACTTGATGGCCACTATAAACAAGTAACTAACAAGGTAACCCCTCACATAAATAGATTACTTGACATCATACAAAGTTAGAGACCACATTTTCATTGTGATGTTAGCTAGTTGTTGTGTGCAGGTTGCGCTAGATAATAGTGGGTCATTTGTCGACATATTAAAAGACTTACAACCATCAAAAGAATAGATATGTGTGTACAAGATAGAGAGACAGAGACCAATATTCTAATTCCATAAAGGCTTTGTGTTGGTGAAATCGGTGGGCTATAAGTCCTAGTTTATAGATTGATTGTTGTGTTTTTACAATAAAACGCTTTAGATAAATTCTCTCAAAAAATAGACTGTCAATGCATTTACTAGGAAATATACATATAATGCAAATGACATCACAACACATTCATATTTGAACCCACCATTGATAAAACAAACATTCTTCCATTAAAATTGAGTGCATCATATATCTTGACTAAATAATATAAACAACTTTAGTTGTTTCTTATTGATGAGGCATTATTGATATTTTCTAGGATGCTATAAAACATGGAAAAAAGGATCCAAGAAATTTTTTACAATTCAAAAATTCCTTTTGGAAATGTTAACATCATATTATGTAGATATCTTTGTCAAAAACATCAGGTGCATGATTCTTAGGTCTTTAAACAACCAACTATCTATCATGAAAAGATCCCATAGATATTTGGGAGAGACAATGTCAAATGTCCTGAGCTTAAACCAGTCATGAGATAAGAGAGCAAAGTTTTCATATCTATTCTCAAGAAAATTAGAACATGTTATCAAATAAAATATGATATCAACTACTTAACAAAAACTATTATAGACGTCTGTCAAATGATCCTATGTTTCTCTACCTTTTCCATAAAAGAAAATATGTTGAAGAACATAATAAGAAAATGTTGGCACTTGGTCAACCATAAAAATATAGATTAAAATAGTATGATAAAAAAAAAAATATTCCATAGAAAAAATCATCTTTAAAACCAAAATTGTCCTAAAATAAAAATATAAAAATATGCTTGTTGAGTAAATTGGAGGGAAGTATGTGCTTGAATATGCCTTAGTAAATGATGTAGAAGGTATTTTTAGAAACTGCACAAAAGGAAAAGTTGACATTTTCTAGATCGAATTCATAAACACAACAGTTGGCTTAGTTTAATTACATACAATGTGCCATTTTTCACACGTGACATTTCCCATAATTAGACACATGTCAAAAGAGTCTCTAGAATAATGACTTATTGAAATAAAATCCCTTTTGTTTGACAACAATTCCATGTCCAATTGGCATGTGCACAAACAATGCATAAATCATAGGACCTAATAATGGATGGCTTATCATTTGAGCTTGCTAGAGTTAAACAATGTGGACTTGTCTACATATTACTTTCTTACGTTAAAGATATTTGATCACTATAACTCATAAGAAAAAAACAAAAAAAAATTCATTCTATCAAACAAAATTGCTTTTGAAATAAAACAAATTCAAGTAGATGTATAATCGCATCTTCAGTTTGGTTTATAGATAATAGAAAAAAGAAAAATTATCTTCACATTTTCTCATTGAGCACACAAAGCATATTGAAAATATTGTTGAAGACTATGAATTAGTGAAAACAAATATCTTATGTTTCTAAGAAACACATATGCATCTCATTGCAAAAGAGAGACGAAGTACAATTATATATCAAAATTATACCTCCATGTCATTGTTACATGTTATCAACATCTTATCAAAAGAACATATTAGTCAATAAATATAAGAATTATGCCACATAGCATATTGAATCATTTTTCACTCACTCTTGCATCTATAACACTATAGTTTGGTTGGAAAATATTTACATTGTACCACATGCTCCACTCCAATGTATTTTCCACTTCATGAGAACCATAGAGTTAAACATGCAACAAGGTGAGAACAATGTAATCACTGGTGATTTCAACTTTGACATGTTGTAAAACAATAACACACACAAACAAAAGTTCTTGTTTATGAAAATCTATAACCTGACATTATATACAACCAAAGAAAGAAGAAACAATGGTTGTTTGATATATCACTTTTGGAAAACTCTACCAAAAGATAACAACATATTTACCATCTTTGATGCTTAATGGATTGATCGTCAAGTTAGTTTCCTTTCAATTCCTTTGAAAACATTTTCAAATAGTTGTCCATATTGTTACCTTGAAATTTTCATACTTCATAACTACAATTGTCTCATCTATCTCGACTCCCAACAAACACCATTATTTTTCATTATTGTCTAGATAGATGTAATGTTCCTGACTTGGTTAGTCTAGGAAACGATGCTAATGTGTGTGTAGTATCAAAGGTTTACAGCATATAAATGATCATACAAATAATAAACGCGACAAAGGATGGCAAGTTTGTATTATGATATCTTTGTGGATTACAAAATGGCCGAATGCGGCTGAATAACTGACAATACTCGACTAGATCAACATACAAAGGAACTTAGCTGGAATATAAATAAGCAACTGTGGTTGAATAAAATAACAACACTCGGCTAGATCAAAAGACAAAAGGATCTTAGCCGGAATACAAATAAGCAACTAAAAGATAATACCCTGAATATGGGAGCACTGAAGAATTATGGAAGACCTGGATGATCTTCTCGGTGACTAGGGTGTGTCTTTCAACACCGAAATCAGCCAACTGGTGTCTTCCTCCTAGAATACATTGAACTATCTCTCATGAGATGTGCCTCTTCTCCTCAATGACAAGTCATAATATGCATAATGATGAATTAGGTCACTAACCCTTCCTTTATAGCTTTCCAAAACCCTAAATCACTGTTGAAACCCTAATTCACTGTTGACTTCTATTTTTTAGCTCATAATGACTTAAAAGCGTTGTTAACTCTTGTTAGCTCAATGTCACTTTCCGAATATAACACCTGTGACTGGAGTAACCTCTAGTAACCATGTTTACCCCTCTTTGGCCCTAGCTGTAGTCTAACGGGGTGGTCTAGACCATTAAGCCTTCTCTTCTGGAGCTCCTATTTGGAAAGGGACATTACAGTCCTCCCTTCCTGAAATTGCTTGTCCTCAAGCAATACCAGTTCAGGGTGATGCAACACTTGCTCGCTCTCCCAAGTAGCGTCCTCTACTGGAAGCCCTCTCCATCTGATCAAACACTCTTTGATGACCCTGCTCCTTAGTTTCCGCTCCCGAAACTCCAAAACCTCCTCCAGAACTAACTCCAACTGTCCCTCCTCATCCAATGGGGGAAGCTCCTCTGATGTGTTAATGAATTTTCCCACTACCTTTTTTAGGCAAGACATGTGGAACACGTTATGAATCTTGCTCCCCTCTGGAAGCTCTAGCTCGTAAGCAACCTCGCCTATTTGGCGCATGATTCTGTAAGGACCATAAAATCTGGGCTTGAGCTTTTCAGCTCCGCTCTTCTTCAGAAATGACTGTCTGTAGGGTTGGAGTCTCAAGAAAACCAAATCTCCAACCTCAAACTTGCGCTCTATCCTGTGCCTGTTTGTGCTTATCTTCTGTCGGTTTTGTGTCTTCTGCAGGTTCTCTTTCAACAATTTGAGAATCTCCTGACTCTCTATGATCCAATCCTTGGCCTTGGGAGCTCTTCTCTCCCCGAAGACTAAGTCTACCAAAGTGGGATCATCATATCCGTACAATGCTCGGAAGGGTGTCATACCAATGGACATGTGGAAGGTGGTGTTGTAGCAATGTTCCCCTAAATGTAACCACTTTACCCACATTCTCTGTTGTCCTTCTACATAGTTCCTCAAATACCCTTCAACCCACTTGTTGACAATCTCGGTCTACCCATATGTCTGAGGGTGATTTTTGGTGCTAGGTGTCAACTCTGTCCCCACCAACTGAAACAACTCTCTCCAAAATGTCCCTATGAACCGACTGTCCCTGTCACTGACATTGTTCTTCGATAACCCATGAAGTCTGAAGACCGCCCTGAAGACAATATCGACTACCTGAACTGCGTTGTACTCTGTTGGTATGGCGTAGAAGTGAGAAAACTTGGTCAATCTGTCGACCACTACATAGATACAGTCCTTACCCTGGACCTTGGGTAAACTGGTGATGAAGTCCATAGATATACTCTCCCATTTCTACTGATGGCCTGCTAGAGATGAATCATAAACTGTGGTGAGGATTTTCTTCTTAAGCCCTTAATCTGGCACCAAGTAGACTCTATCCTTGCAAAATATGACATTGTCAATGACCCTATACTGTTCATCCTGTATCTGCCCATCCATCACCTCACAAGCAAACTTGTTCTTGGAATATTCCACTAACAAGTGGGATTTCCAATCTACGGAAATCTCCATCAAAGAACATGTCACAGGTCTCCTCGATAGTGCATCGACCACAATGTTCTTCTTCCCCTTGACATACTCTATGTCAAAGTCGAATGCCTGTACCTTTGTCACCCATTTTTGTTGGCGCTCACTGAGGTCCTTTTTCTCAAGGAAATACTTCAAACTATTGTGATCGGTCTTGACCACGAATTTGTTGCCCACCAAATATTGTCTGAACTTGGTCAAGTCATGCATGATTCCCAACATTTCCTTGTCATAAATGGAGTACAACCTCTCAGGTTGACTAAGCTTTTGGCTCTCGAATACAATGGGGCGTCCTCCCTGCATCAAAACTGCATCGATCCCTTTGTCGGATGCATCACACTCTAGTACAAATGGCATGGTGAAGTCTGGTAGTGCCAACATTGGACAAGTGCTCATGACTTCCTTCATGTGATCAAAGGCTTCCTATGATTTATCGGTCCATATGAAGGCCCCATGCTTGGTAAGATCTGTCAGCGGTGCTCCAAGCTGAGAAAAACCCCGGATGAACCGCCTGTAATAGTTGCACAGCCTGAAGAAGCTCCTCAATTCTGTTACGTTCTTGGGTGTCGGCCAATCCAGAATGGCCCTGATCTTCTCTTGGTGCACCTGTACCCCCTCCCTGTGCACTGATGATGTGGCCTAAGTAAAGTAGCTCTATCATACCGAACTTGCACTTGGACTCTTTGTCATATAATGACTGTGCCTCCATGATGCTCAATACCTCATCTAGGTGCCTCATATGCTCTTGCCATGACCAAGTATAGATCAAGATGTCGTCGAAGAAAACCAAGACTGATTTCCTTAACTGGTCCCTGAATATATGGTTCATGCAAGACTTGAATGTAGCGGGTGCATTGGTTAGCCCAAATGGCATAACCAGGAACTCAAAGTGTCCAAAATGACATCGAAATGTCGTCTTCTCTATGTCCTGCTCTTGGATGCTGATCTGGTGATATCTAGAGCGTAGATCAATTTTTGAGAAGAAATTTGCCCCATGCAGTTCATCTATCAACTCGTCAATGCATGGGATAGGGTACCGATTTTTTATGGTTTTCTTGTTCAAGGCTCGGTAATCAATGCACATCCTCATGGTGCCATCCTTCTTCAAAACTAAGACAACTGAAGAAGCAAATGGACTATTGCTCGGTTTGATGTGTCTCATCGCCAACAATTCCTTGATTTCCTTCTCTATCTCATCCTTGAACCTCCTAGGATGACGATAGGGGGGGGTGATCATAGGTTTGGCCCCCTCCTCTAACTCAATGGTGTGCTCAAACCCCCTGTCAGGTGGTCTCCCTGGTGGGATTGCCTCAAAGACCTGTTGATGTCGTCCCAATAAATTATTGATCTATGTGTGGTATTGTTGTCGATCTTTTGAATCCTTATGAGTAGTGATCAAGCATTCTATGACATATTCTACCTCCCCGTGTCTGAATATCCTCTCCATCCTCTTGGCTGAAACTGTCCTAGGTGCTCCTGTTGACATACCTCTTAGAACAACCTTCTTTCCATCCTAATCTCTGAAGCCCATTTCCAAGGTTTGGTAGTTGGTAGTGATTTTTCCCAGGGTAATTATCCACTAAACTCCTAACACTACATCTGTGTCCAATAGGTCAACCACATAAAATGTGTCTCTCACTCTGTAGTTGCCTAACTTCATCTCTAAGTTTGGAATTCTGTCTAGACACTCCACTGTGTGGTCATCTGCTACCACAACATCAAACCCCTCAAACTCCTCTGTCTGAAGTACCTGTCTTGATACTAGTGAAGCGTCGATGAAGTTGTGGGTGGCCCCACCATCTATCAGGGTGATTTCTCGTTGCCCCTGAATAATCCCTCTGATACGGAGGGTATCATACCTAGGAACATCGGAGAGGGTCACTATGACTCCTCCCTTTGTTGGTTTCCTCCTGTTAGCCTGCTCTGGCGGTTATGGGACTACTGGCGGTTATGGGCTCCTGCCGGTGTCGGTGGTCTACGGGGAAGTTGCTCCTCTGCTGGTGATGACTCCTCCTCTGAACTAGTAGATATGTTGTCCTGCTCCTCCTCCTCATTGTCCACACTATCTATTGCTACCTCAATATAATGAATCTCTCCCTTGCCCATGCACCTATGGCCTCGGACCCAAGGATCTCTAGAGCTGAAGCAGAGCTTCTTCCTCATAAGCTCTCGCCTAGTCTCATCATCCAACTTCTCCTTGCCCTTCCATTCTCTCTGGGATGGCTTCATGTCTTGATCCCTCTAGGGCACAAATGGTTTGGAGAAACTTTTAGTCTTTGGCACTGAGTCTGCCAGATCTCGAGTACGAAGGATGGCATCCTGCAAAGTGGGAGGCCTGTATTCCTTCACCCATCCTCTCAAAGGCTCTGTGAGTCCTTCTGTGAATAGCATGATCATCTTGGGTTCTGATATATCTGTCACTTCCATGGCTACCCGCTGAAACTCTGTGATGAATGCCTCTACTATGCCAGTTTGTCTCAATTGGGCTAGATCCTTGAAGTGTATCTCGAGATCCTTCCTGTCAAACCTATCCATGAGCCTATCTGTAAACTCCCTATAGGAGGTGATGCAACTGTGACCCAATGTCACCAGTCCATGATACCACCACTCGTGTGCCTCACCCTCCAAGTGTAAGGTCGCGAAACTGATGGCCTCTATCTCGGTCATCTGGTTGAGCTTGTAATATGTGTCTAGCTTTTGTACCCAAGCTCTGGTGGTGTATTTGGACGATCCTTCAAAAGAAGGGATGGTGAGTTTCCCAACTTTTCAGATGAAATCGAGGTTATGCCCCTGTTGTTGTTGTGGTCCTCTCCTCTGCGGCTCTCTAGGGCAGTTCCTGAGTCTGAATCCACAGTACTTGACTAAGGTCATGTCCTGATGGAAGTCAAAACCCAATGCTACATACTCCCTCCTATACTCTGCAATGACGTCGGCATGAGTGGGTGGCCTCTTTGTTATTGGTGGTGGTATTGCTATTGGGGGTGCCCTCTAGAAACTGGGAAACAAGGGTTTGGGAATCCTACTCGCAGAGGTGTATGTGCAAGAGGGTGACTGGGGTCTACTTCCTACTCCTGAGTTCGCCTGTGCTGCATGTGGGACTTTTGTATCTAGGGTGACCACCCTAGCCAATCTATCAACCACCTGTGCCAAGGACTAGGACATGGTCCATTGACTAGCTAGCATATCATTGATAACCTGCATGAAATCTACCTCTGGATCTACGAGGGCCTTGCCACTACCCTCTGGTGGCTCATATCTATCTCCTAGCATCCTCTCTGCCTCGTGCTCAGCCTCACACTCTGCCCTTCTCTCTGCTTCTCTGTGTGCCTCTTCCTCTTCCTCTCAGCTAGGAGGAAAAGGGAGAAAATTAGGCCTATGCCTTCTTTCCTGATGCCTGTTGTAAGTGACATATTCGTCACCTACGTGTTCACGGCCCTCTGGGTCTTCTGCTACACTCATTGTCTTTAGTCACAGGCTGGCAGGACTAAAGCTCTAATACCACTGTAATTTTCCTGACTTGGTTAGTCTAGGAAACGATGTTAATGTGTGTGTAGGATCAAAGGTTTACAGCATATAAATGATCATACAAATAATAAACGCGACAAAGGACAGCAAGTTTGTATTATGATATCTCTGTGGATTACAAAATGGTCGAATGCGGCTGAATAACTGACAATACTCGACTAGATCAACATACAAAGGATCTTAGCTGGAATATAAATAAGCAACTGCGGTTGAATAAAATAACAACACTCGGCTAGATCAAAAGACAAAAGGACCTTAGCCGGAATACAAATAAGCAACTAAAATATAATACCCGAAAGATGGGAGCACTAAAGAATGATGGAAGACCTCGATGATCTTCCCGGTGACTAGGGTGTGTCTTTCAACACCGAAATCAGCCAACTGGTGTCTTCCTCCTGGAATACACTAAACTATCTCTCCTGAGATGTGCTTCTTCTCCTCAATGACAAGTCATAATCTGCATAATGATGAATTAGGTCGCTGACTCTTCCTTTATAGCTTTTCAAAACCCTAAATCATGTTGAAACCCTAAATCACTGCTAAAACCCTAATTCACTGTTGACTTTTATTTTTAGCTCATAATGACTTAAAAGCGTTGTTAACTCTTGTTAGCTCAATGTCACTTTCTGAATATAACACCTATGACTGGAGTAACCTCTAGTAACCCTGTTTACCCCTCTTTGGCCCTGGCTATAGTCTAACAGGGTGGTTTAGACCATTAAGCCTTTTCTTCTGGAGCTCCTATTTGGAAAGGGACATTACAATAAACTACCCCATTGTCAATTGTGCACCATAGCAATAAAGGTTTTTTTTTCCACCAAAATAAATAGGATGTATTCAGTCTTTTAGAAAATTGTAGACTCCCCTTATAATAATATATATAATCTCCTACACAATGAACATATGCATTTTTCATGTTTTTTCATGCATTATTGAACATTTTTTAAATGCTTTAAAGAACCATTCATTCCCTCTATATGTTCAGTAAGATTGAATTGAAGTTAGGCTACCACCAAGTGTCAATTGACAAAACTAATGTATGGAAGACAACCATCAAGTCTAAAGAAGGTCTCTTCAATTGGTTGGTCATGCCTTTCGATTTGACTAATTCCCCGACCACATTCATTACTGTGGTCATTCACAAATGCCTTTTTGGTCGTATATCTGGATGACACCCTCATCTTTAGAAAAATCTGGGAGGAACATTTGAAGCACATTCAAGAGGTCTTGGGCACCCTGGGACAGCACAAGTTATATTCCAATTTGGATAAATGTTCCTTCAGCATGCAGAGAATCCAATATTTGGAATACATTGTGGATGAGCACGGTGTGGATGTGGATCTGACCAAGATCCAATTCATTCGTGATTAGTCGACCCCGAAGACACTGATCGAGCTCTGCAACTTCTTGGGCCTCGCCAACTTCTACCGCAGGTTTATGTTGGGTCTCTCTCATATCCCTTGGGCCCTAATATAGGTGACCAGGGGTGGAGTGAAGGCCAATTTTTTTTGGACCACATCCCAATAGAAGGATTTCAAGGATTTGAAATCACGCCTATGCTCAGTACCTATTCTTATTCTTCTAGACCTGCAACAATAATTTTTTATTGAGAGATATGCTTCAGATTATGTTATCGGTGCAGTTCTCACTCAGCATGGGAATCCAGTGGCCTATCACATTGAAACACTATCTGATGTTGTTCGTACATACCCCACCTATGAAAAAGAGATGTATTATATTATGCAGGCATATCGATAATGGAAGTATGATATTCTATGGAAGGAGATAGCCATCCATGCTAATCATAGGCCTCTACAATTGATGAAAACACAAGGAAAGTTATAGAATGACTGCCATCAGAAGTGGTCCACATACCTGTAGCAATTCCACTTGAACATAAAGTACAAGAATGGAAGCACCAACCATGTTGCAAATTTCCTCAGTCGGCCCTCGATTGTGGTGCTAACCACCATTCTTAACTCATTTAGGCATGAGACGTCTGGGTAGCCACAATTACATAATAATGACTCTGAATTTGTTTCTCCCTATTAGAAATTAAGAATAGACAAACTAGTTCTACAATTTCATATCGAGGATGGATTGTTATGCCATATAACCCATCTTTATGTTCCTTCGAGAGAGTGTGCAAAGATTATCTTGGAATATCATTACAGTCAGGTAGAAAGACACTTCGATGTGGAAAAAATAGTGGTAGTACTACAACAACATTTTTATTGGTTGAAGCTTCGACAATATGTTTGCAAGTACATCATACCCTGCACTTCTTGCGCCATTGCCAAACCCAACATCAAGAAACATGGGCTATACACCCCTCTGCCTACTACCTATAGGCCTTGGGAGCCCATCTCCATGGATTACATGTCCAGTCTACCTTCAACCAAACATGGGAATGATTGTGTCTTCATGGTCATTGATCAATTCTCTAAGATGAAAATTTTGGCACCCTGCAAGAAGAGCATCATAGCGAAGGCCACCGCTAAGTTATTCTTTGAATGTGTTTGAGTTCATTTTAGGCTCCCATGGACCATTATTTTAAATTAAGACAACAAATTCCTTAGTACTTTTTGGTCCATCCTCTGGTCTACGATGGACACCAAGCTGACCAAATCAACTTCCTTCCACCCACAGACTGATGGAAAAACATAGGTGGTAAATTGGATGATTGTCCATATCCCGAGGATGTACAATTCCAAACATCCATGCACATGGGATGAGATTTTTCCTTATGTTCAACATAGCTACAATAGAACCCTCCACAACTCTATTAGACACAATCCTTTTCAGGTGTGCTTGGATTTCCATTCAATGCCCCCCATTGACGTAGCTCTGCCGATTGAAACTGCATAGGAATAGTCCTCCCATGCTCATATCGAGGTTGATCGAGAAGCTAAATTTGTTGAGAGAATCCAACACATTCAACAAGAAGTTTGTGGAATTTTGCAGAAATCCAACGCCAAGTACAAGCAACACCACGATCAACATTGAGTACCAGTAAAGTTTCAGGTGGGAGATAAGATATGGTTGCATTTGTAGAAAGAGCACTTCATAGTACCCCATAGGAAGCTCTGCCACTTCGATACATGCCTTACACCATCACCAAGATTGTGGGTGAGATTTCTTTTGAATTAAGTATTCCCCCTTTCCTTGGCTTACACCCGGTATTTAATGTGGAACTGCTTCGCCCATATTTTTCACCTCTCCTAGACACTTCAAACACGGTCGAGCACTTGGCCCCTATAGAACTCAATCTTGATTGCATTGAACATGAGACAATTGATCGGATCATGGACACCAAAATGAAGGGCACCTAATGAGGTATCGAGCGCCCCAAACGGAGATCGTATGAAAAAGTTGTGCCCCCGAGAAGTTGACATATCAACTAACCGCATCGGGGCCCACAAACCTTTTGATGTTTCATCTTATGGGGTTAGGATTTTGGATGTTTAGGGTTTTCTAATTGATTCTTTATGTTAAAATGCATTTTCATCCTCTTTGTAATCAACGTCTTGTGAATGAACGTAACCGTCACATCTCTATCTTCAAAAATAAACTACCATCGTTATAGCTAGCTTATGTGCTTTTCATTTTTACAGTCTTTTGTATTTGAGATAGTCATTAATAGAATCTAAGTTTTAATGTATTATTGTGTTTCTTTCAATAACTCAGTTTGTTTCCTTGTTATATCTCTGTCTTCATTTTGTTCTCAAAATAATCCAGATGAGATACTAAATATTGTTTTCTTCATCAAACACATTGCAAAATGTTTGCACAAACCTTTGTCTTATCCCAAACATTGTTATATCACAATGAATCGCATCAAATGTGACTTACCTACTTGGATCTCTCGATGCAATTGTCACATTTTATCATAAAACAATAGCTAATATGAATTGTTCCTAAAGCATGACCAAATAGAAGAAAGGAAAGAAAGAATAAGTATCTTATTCTTTAAATGGCTCTCAATAAGAATATTCTTCAAAATTTTGATCGAAATGGAAATAGAGAAAAATACTCTACTATAGCCAATACCAATATGTGCAAATTTCAATGGTTAGAAAAAGTTATTACAATGAAACTCCTATCACTCATCATTACAAAAATGTGTAAAATGGAGAAGTAGAAAAAAATCAACACAAAACCTTCAATAAAATTATTAAAAATATTATTTATTTTAACTTGTCTAAACTCTCTAGAGTTTTAATAATTCTAGATCAACAACACAATGTCAAATCAAAAATTTATTCATAATGAAATCAACATGTCATTAATTGTGAATATAACTTGGGTGGGGAGGATAACACTCCATCCTTAACAAACAACTCCTTAATGCATTGCATTTAAAACAATGAATTGAATCATCTTCAATTATCTTACAATAATATTTACTAAACATATTGTTGTTATTTTGAAAGCTTTTATTAAACATAAATCTCTTTACCCCTACTATAAAGCATTTTCCTTGATATTCAATTAAATTAAAGTTTAATTATCTTACAATAATATTTACTAAACAATAATATTTACTAAACATACTATTGTTATTTTGAAAATTGTTATTAAACATAGGTCTCTTTACCCCTTGGATAAATACCCCTTGGATAAAGCACTTCCCTTGATATTCAATTGAATGAAAGGAAATTTTCCATTACATATAAGCTCAGTCTAATTCTATGTCTCTTTAAGAACAATATTGTCTAATATTTCAAATAAACCTCTTCACTATGTGGACCTTCTAAATCTTTAGAAATTGTAGTTTTTTTGTTTTGTTTGATAATATATATTCCACAATTGCTTTGGTTTACAATTTCTAGGGATCCTCCAGCAATCGTCAATTTGATTTGAACTGTGGACCTTCTAGATCTTTAGAAATTGTAGTTTTTTTTGTTTTGTTTGATAATATATATTTCACAATTGCTTTGATTTACAATTTCTAGGGATCCTCCTGCAATAGTCAATTTGATTTGAACCTGAGACCTCCCGAAATCCAAAGATCCAAAGGAGAGTGGCTTTGTTAATCCACCTCTCCAGAAGTCCAAAGCACCGGAGGAAAGTGGCTTTGTCAATCCACATGAGACCTACCTCCCGAAGTCCAAAAGACCGGAGGAATCCAACTACATGCCTAACAGTAAATCCTTACTAGTTGTTTAATCTATCTCAAAATAAAAGGCTCACGGACATCGTCTCTTTTGATGGTCTTGTTATCAATATCAATCATAAAACGAAAGCAAAATTGTATATCTCAAAAATGCAGACGTACATTGGAATAAATAGGCCAAAATGACTGTACCTGAAAAAGTACAGCCGTAGAGTTTAAAATAAATACAACGATCGGTTTATGGAGAAAATAATTACAACAATAATTCAAAGTAATCCTAATTTACCATCTGAACCCAACCTGAATCTTATATTTTATAATTTACCATCTGAACCCAACCTGAATCTTATATTTTATAACGCTCCGTGTTTTAAAATCATAACCAAATTCTCGTGAAAATTTGGTTAAGAACTCCTCACCAACATCGAATGAAAGCGGAGCTACATTGCCAAGAAGACATTTGAGAGATGCATACCTCTGCCCAAACATAGATAGTGATTAAGCAGACAGAGGAATCTCGATATCTACTTCCAATTGCCATTTGCATTGGTATAACTATAGACTATTACGATTTATTTATAACAGTACAGAGATTCACATCAGATAGATTAGATGGAAATGCTGTTGGGGACACCATGAACATTGAGGCCACCAGACTCGGATAGATCACTAGTGTTGGGATACAGTAAGGTGTAAGGAACTTGCGCAGGCCCGTGCCTGTTCTTCAGATCGGGATTATTGTTTCTGTCTATCACATTCTTCTCCAATTGCACTAACCTCGATGAAAATCGATTGAATGCTTCTTCTACTCCACTATCATCGACCCAATCTGGCGTGGATCCATGTACTTGCCCAATATATACTTCGTGCTTTGCATGCTGTGACAAAATCTCCAAAACAGCCATGATTAGGGTGGCTTGTCTCGGAGTGGACACGGTTCTAAGGAAATATGCATCTGCGTCACTCAGCATCTCAGAGTATTCTTCAGATCCTTTCTCTGGAATAAGGCGTCTGCTCATGGTGGGAAGGTTGGGCATGTATCCTCCATACGAATATTGCCCGAAATTAACAGCTGCATGGTGAGCCGATGCAATCCAGATGATGTTGGTAACTGCTTCAACAACTTCTTCCTTTGTCTCCATTTTGTACCATCTGCTCGGGTCGTCCTTGAGATCTCCATGCCCAACGTTTACAATCTCATTCCACCAAGCCTGCAATTCTTGGTCTCTTTTGATTGAGGCATCGTCCTTGTAATACAAAGACAAGTAGTCTGAAACCCATTCTTTCAAAGAAAACCATATTTCCAGACCGTCTACGGCATAGGGATAATCTTCGATCACAAGCTTCAGGCCGTAGGGTGATGTTGGGTTTCGGACAGCCATTCCCCTGCATAATATAGCATTTATATGTGAAACAGCTGATCATGCAATTATATGAAGGATTAATGAAACTAGCGTTTTAATACTTGAAAACTGACCTTTTAAGAAGATCGGCGGGCAATCCTTGCTCGTTAAATTTCCAATCTTTGTATATCTTAGATGACATCTCGGTGGAATATTTGCCCGGAGTAAAGCCTAGTTCGATAACTCCATCTGCATTTATTAAGCTCTGACGAGCAGCTTGATTGATGTCCATTGTATTAAGATAATGCGGTATCAGTAATTTGTATAGCGGATGCATTTTACTCAGTTGTCTGTGAGTAGCTATGATGAAAGGTTCCATAACTGCATGAGTTGTTAGCCTGCAATCAATAAACAAAAAGAAAAACTCAACACAATAGGTCTACAGGTGCCGGATGGATTAGGTCTATTGTGATTTTAGCATGGTTTACCAATGGCTGATCAGTTGATGGTAACCGGAATCGTTAACACGGGCATGAGCTCTCGCCAGTCGCCATAACGCTCCTTCTTCTGTTCCCTCCTCACCGGGAGTGTAGACGCTTCTAACAGCTTTGTGATCAGCAGTGGGAGGCAAACACAATTCAATGGCGACGGGCTTCAGCTCTCCCTCGTCTGTGAGGAAGAAAAGTGTGCGACTGGCATATGTTTTATTCGCGTCAGAAGATAGCTTATTGATGCGCTCGGCATAGAGCATGTATGGATCATAATAGTCCAGAATAAAAAGCCTTTTTGACCCTACAGCCTGTATCATATTAAAGCCTCTATTAGAGATTACTACAGAAGAAATACTTT
>ML810050.1:155068-183376 GCA_009831015.1 Picea engelmannii
TTTATAATGTATATAACCAAATTAGTTTAAACATGCACACAAAATTTGGGCACGCATGGGTACCACGTGCTTGTCTGGCTTCCTCAAACTCCATCGTATCTAACCTCACCATCCTACACCTGTCAGCTCCTTCGAACTCCCCACACATCCTTACCCTGTCCGACTTTCTCATCCGCTAGGACTTGCCTTGCAGCAGTCTTTGCCCATCATAGCTCTGCCTCTGCTCTGCTCAGAGGTTTCCAGAACCTCCCTTGCCATGGCTCGCATCCTCACTATCGTTTTAAGCACTTCGCTAGCGCTGGTTAATGTTGTATGTGCTCCATTTCGTTTTACACTAACCGAGTGTAGTGATATGGCCACTGACACGATCCATAACCTAGAGTCCAGTCTCTCCGAAATATTGGGTATCAATCCCCTGTCTGTACGCATTGCGGAGCTCGCCCTCAACTATGGTAAGGGTACGATTCAGTCACGGTTTTGGTACCTTCATGAAGAACGCGGGGTTATTCGAATTGAGGATTTGCACAAACTGTCCTTACGCCGTGGTAATGAATGGTAAATTCCTCTTTTGAACAAAATGATTTTGCTTGAAATTCCCGTTCTGTACGAATTTTGCTATTCTCTTTTGGTTTATTTCCTTTGTAAATAAAAAAAATTCATTCACCTGTGTAAACTTGTTGTTATATGCGTATGTATGTTGTTATATGTGTATACAGGATCTTTCATCTTCATCAACCGAGCCGAGCAGATCTGCAAATTTCCCTTGGAGTCACCGGTCAATACCCGATCCTCAGGTCTTCCCCATTTCTTCACGTTCTCTGCCCTGGGACCGCACTCAAATTTCTTTTAGGAATCCTGTTATCGGGCTTCGGGGTTTCATATTCCCTAAAATCGAGAATTCCTGTTCCCTCAAATTCCCGATACGGAATTTTACGTGCTAACCGTTTGGTCTAGACACCCATCTCATATGACCGGCGCCCCACGTGACCCTAGCCCTATCTTTCATCGGGTTTTCAGTGTTTTCATTGTCGAGCCTCACAAGTCCTTACGACTCGCGATTCTCCGATCCCCGATATGTTCCTAGCGTTTTATCCCTCCAAGCTAAGCCCATGGTCCACTCCACCCTTCCTTGTGACCGCAGTCTTATCCTTATCGAGATTTGGGTTTTGTGACTTTCGTTATTACGAACCCTTGTCCTCGCAGTGTCCCGACTGCCGATTTACCGATGCGGTACCCTATGCGTTATCCCTTCGGGCTAAGCCTTTTTGGTCCATATGACCACTATACCCTAGGGCCACGGCCTTATCCCACATCGGAGTTTCGGATATCGCATTACTACATCGCATGAATCCCGTGTCTACGAAATTCCCGATATCTCGATACCCGATGCGCCTATTCCTCGCGTTCGCTCCGTTTTGGCTATGCCGGGGTCCATGTGACCTGCACCCATGTGATTGCGGTCTTATCCTCATCGGGATTCAGGGTTTCACGATTCTTACTGTCATGAACTGCTCGTCCACGAAAATCCCGATTTCCCGATGCGTGATGGCCCGATGGACGACCTCCCATCGGGACCTTTCCCGATGGCTCCGATCATTGCCACGTGTCCTCGAAATGAACGGCTCAGAACTTCCGTCGGGATATCGTGGATCGCGATTCCAACCTGCGAGCGTTCTGTGGTCTCGAAAACCCCGATACGCCAATTCCTGATTTTCCGATGGGTTCTTGATGGTTGCCACCTATCCCACAGATGGACAGCTCTGATTGTATCGGCATTTTCCCATGGATTTCGCGACTCTTCCCGATGATGGACACCTATCCTTTACTCTGACTCTAGGGGTCCCACCTTGCTTACGTCACCTTTGGGATATCGGTGATCGCGATTCCCGGCGACGTAGTTTCCTTATCTTTGAAAACCTCGATCTCCCGATCCCCGACTTTACAGGATCTCCTGACATGCGTCCTGCACAATGAATGGTCCAGGTCTGATTGGGAAATCGCGTATCGCGATTTCAACCTACACAAGTCTTACGTCTCCGGAATCCCCAATTCTCCGATGAACAAAACTCCGATAGTGCCCGATCCTTTGCCACCTGTCCTTGAAGATGGACGGTCCTGATTGACTCTCAGGCTTTCGGGACCTTCGAGGTCCCAGTTCTCATGACCTCGAGAACTCCGATTTCCTGATGGCCAATATCTCGACTCTCATGCGATCTCTGCCACGTGTCCTTCCAAATGGACGGTCCAGATCGCTTCTCGCGGTTTCGGGATTTCGATACCAATGTGCCTATGTCTACGGGATTCCCGATCCCCGACGTTTTCCGGATCTGTGACACGCGTCCCTCAAATGGAACGGCTTCGATCGTATCGGGAAATCGCGGATCGCGATTTCATTGTGCAAGAGTTTCATGACTCCGGAAACCTGGATATGCCGATCTCCGACTCTGCGGGATCTACTGACACGCGTCCTGCACAATGGATGGTCCAGATCTGATCGGGAAATCGCATATCGCGATTTCAATACATAATGGTTCTATACTCCCCCTAATCTCCGATGGTAAACTCCCGACGCCTCTTAGACGCTGACACGTGTCCTGCCGAGATCAATGGCTAGGATCCGTTCTCAGGATTTCGCAAAACCTCGATGACTCAGATTTCTCGATGACTCCTCCTATGCACGCTAGGCTTAAACCTCGTGCAACTTGTCTAAATCTAACGGCTAACGGGATTTATAGGTGAGATCCAACTGCTCACATCCATTCTTCCGCGTAAAATCCCGTTCCTAGGTCTTGCAATTATCTGCTTGCATTTTATTTAGTGTAGTTCATGTAGTTATTAAATTTTTCCACTCTTCAAGCCTTCAATAGAAGTTTTCCCTCGACATTTTCGTCGATTTCAGGTGTCTATTCTACCCTAAACTTCGTTGACAAGTAATCCTCAAAATAAAACTAAGTTATCATCTCTGTTTCTCGTGCTAAATAACTTTATTCCTGTCATTTTAAGGATAGTCATTTTGTGGAAGGTGATCCCTCCCATTATCCGGTTTGCTGCCACTATTGTAAAGGGATTCCTTCGAATGTTCAGACTACAACTGTAGTGACCATATATGATCTAGTTACAGGGTTCTACCTAAAACTGTTGCTTGCGATATAAGAGCTTATTTCCCTGGGTTTCACGTAGGAGTATTATCCTAAGTGCATTTCCGTTACTGTTTCTGTCATGACAAATTAAACTGAACATGTTTTGCTTATAGTTGAAACATGGCTGGAGTTAACACTCCGGGTTTCGGCCCTTAGGCTCCAGATTTCGAACTAAGATGCTCTGATACCATATGTAATGCCCATATATTTCTAAACATCATTTATTTTTATAAGCAATTTTTTAAGACAACTAAGATAATAACTTCATAGCATAATATTGATTTGAATAACAGATACCTCAATAACTTAGATTTATCAACAAATACTGAATTCATGGCAGAAAGGAATAATTACATAACTTGACAAAATACCTGGTTCTGATGCTAATTCCTGTTGCCCTTGTTGCCTTGCTGCCTTGCTACACAGTCCAATCCTGTCACAGACACAGAAAGTAACTGCCCAAAACTAATGTCCACCTTGCCAACTAGGAAAATGACCTAGCTCCAGGATATCTACGGATATCCCGGCCCCCGTGCCCAAAACCTCTAGCAACTCGGTGCCTCCCTGGTCAATATGTCACAACCAGTAATCTCATGCCTCAATCTGAGCACATAGGTCACAACAAAGCTCTCCTCTTTCTGCCCATAGCAAAACAACAGTTTCCCGCATCCATTCCCTCCTCCTGCCCCCAATGGTGCGCACATCCCCCTCTTTCCCCCCTTTATTCCTCTGGACTGACTCACGCACTTACTCCACAACCACCCTCTGTCCCCCCGTCCTTCGTCATGAATTACTGTTTTATCTCCTCGAGATTCATGGCTTTCCCTCTCTCCATACGCCACCATTTTATATCATTTTCATTGATCTTTTTAAATTATAATTTTCAGGTCATTAAATGTGGTCTATAGTTAGAGTATTACTTAGTTAATCACAATCATTTCTTTTATTTAATTTTTCTTTATAATCTTTAAGCATGTATCCAATTAGGGTCGTTACAATTTACCACTGGGATTTGGCACAAAAAATCTATGGTTGGGTGGAGTGCCTATCCGTTGTAGTTGATTGTTCATTACTTTAAAAACATAAATATTGTATCTCTGTTTTGTTATTTTTATTATGGGTTTAATTTTTTGTTCATATACTCTATTCTTGAGTGAATTGTATGCAGTTGTGTGTATGTATATTTGGTTGAAATTCATAATGATGCTAAATTCTTATTAAATCCTCAATGCATTGTAAGTTATTATGGGTTATAATTGTTGTGTGTTTACTTCTATTTTTAAGAATCTATATGTTATTGTGAGAATACAATTCTTTTTGCAATTCATGTTTTTAAAAGTGTTGGTAGATGTACTAGATTTTCCAAAAAACACATTTTTTTTATTTAATTGGCATCATAAAATTTTAAATTCCCTAGTTTAATAGTGGAGAACAGTATAAAGTTTCACTCCATTAAGTATTGTCCTAATGTTTAGTTGACATTGTTTTCCCTTCTCTATGAGAAAGTTCGGGTCTAGTTGTGGTGAAGAAAGCCTCAAGGCCTCATTTGAAACCTCAACCCCATGCATTACAACCTTGTCCCTTTACAATTAAGTCGGACTCTCTTACCGTCCACAACCTAGACTTTGGTCCTAGCCTACATTGGATTGGTAATTTTTCTTGCAATTCTTTAAATTAAGATTTTAGTCCCATCCTACATTAGATTGGTAATTTTTCTTGCAATTCTTTAAATTAAGATTTTTTTTTTGGAGATTTGTTATTTTTTTTTATTCATTTTTATATAATGCATATTATTTATTTCATATTAAAATTAGAGCTAGATATATGTTGAATCTATTATTTTTTAGTCTTTATTGTTATAGAGATGTTATACATTCATTTTTATATAATGCATGTTATTTACTTCATAAGTTATAGCTAGATATATATTGAATCTATTATTTGTTAGTCTTAGCATTGTATGTAAACGCCTATTAAATGCAATGTTTTATATAGCGTTATTGTAAGTATTAACAAACCTATTTGAACATGGTTTTGGTAGTTGCACTTCAATTCATGGCATAACACTACAAAGTTGAGTTTCTAATTGATGGAAACTATTTTATGTTGCATAGAACGTGCCCGAAATCCCTACACTGTTACCTGTTGCATCAGTACAATAGTGTCTACCATAGCAATGACAAGTCAACTTTTAGCGAGCACCATCGACACCTACACCATATTAAGCAAACCTTGCCTAGTAGGTTGAGTTGAGGGGAGGCTTGCAACCTTGCTGAATATTATAAGAACTCTTAGAGTGTACTGTATTCTCCTGCCCACATAGAGAAGGAAAAATATAATCGAGATTGAAAACAAATGAATCATGGCATGGTAAAGAAATGTTATATCCGTTGAGGCATTGAACCACCCTATCTATTGGAGAGATTGGAGAGTTTGACCTTGAGTTATAGTAAAAAATTAAAACATAAAATGTGGAAATGGGATAAATGACACTTATCAAAATTGCAAATTAAGGGCCTCACGTGGACAACTTGCATGTGAATGGCGAGTCCTTATCGAAAATTAAAAAAAAAACTGATATAATTTATTTCCATTTTTCCAAGTTGCTACTTTTATTTTCTGCTACTCACAATTTTTTGCAAGCTGGTTGTGGAATGTGAAAAAAATAACAAATGGTGCCTTTCTCTCGACGTTGCCTCAGCCAAGCATATAACTTTATGAGAGTTGTAGCTATGCAAACTGCAAATAGCCATGTTATGATTTCGCAGGCCTAACATGTTTGGTTTTTGTTTTTTGGACTGTTTTCTTAATCCTTTTCTGTATTTTACATGTTTTAAGATGATTAATAATAATATCAATGCTTTGTTGCTAACATATGTAGTTACTTTAAGAATGTTTTTAAACATTCGAAAATATGTTGTAAATGGACATATATATAAAGAGGACGGGGACGTATAGATAGGTATAAATATAATTTTGTAACTTTTATTTTTTTAAATTTTATATGAATAATATATCATTATTTAATAATGGAGAGTAAATTTAAATAAAATTAATATAAATTTATTTTAATTTTAAAATTATAAAAAAAAAAATTAAATTTATAAATATTAAATTTTTTTATTTAAAATAAATAATTTCTAAATAAATAATATTTTTTTATTAAAATAACTAATTTATAAATAAATAATATATATTTTTTACTATGTGTCTTTTACTTATAATATGTTTTTATGTAAAAAATGTTTTTTTTTTTTAATAATAATAGATATGGTTTGATATCATGCTATCTTTGACATATATATAGATTTGTCAAAAATGTATATTATTAAATATATAATAATATGGATAAATAAAATTTATCTTAAAAAAATTTCAATAAAAAAATTATAAAATACATTTAACTTTTATTAAAAAAAATATTTTAATTTAACTTTTATTAAAAAATATATTTTAATTTATTCTATTTAATTGTGTTTACTTTATTTATAAAAGATATTTTAATTTATTCTATTTAATTGTTTTTATATTTAATTGTGTTTACTTTTGTTTATAAAAAATATTTTAATTTATCATTTGGATGGGGTGACACGAGGCAAGAGCGGGAGGACACCTGGCCGCGACAATTGGCAAGGGGATTCAATGTCCCAGGACGCCACCCCCTGAGGATATAACTCCCCATGAAGCACATATTGATGGAATTTAACTCAGTGCGCCTGGGCAAGCACTTGGACGCGCGCTCTAGCCAGGCCACAGGTAATAAGAGCTTGAACCAGTCCTGTCAGCCTTCAATGGCGATGGGAGAGGTTTGAATGGCTCTCAGAGGCGTTAAAATTCTCCATGGCGCGTTCTTTCTCCTGTTCAATGCAAGCTATCATTCCTCCATTGTGTCTCTCGACCCTCTCAACTTCTCCGCTCGCACTCTGAGTGTCTCTCGAGACCACCGAGACCACCATTGCCCCCCCATTACCTTGGTGCTTCTTCCCACCATGCCACGGGACAGAGGCAAGCCCAGGTGAGCCACCAAAAACAAAAATGCCTATACCCATGACAATCGACTCACAACATCCCAACGAGCTCTGATTGCCCATTTTGGCCACCCCTACAAATAGACCAGTTGCTCTCAGTCCACCTTGCGCACCCCAAAATTGGAGGATCCGCCACTCCAGACCCAAACCTCCTTGCACATACCAAAGGAGGAGACCCCGTCCCCCACTGTGAATTCTTCACCGCTGCCACTTCATCCCCTGGACTTTACTGCGAGGGAAGAGATACCTCAAGGACACAACTTGGATAAGGGGGAGACACCGCCTCCACTTCATCATGCAGGGCAACCCTCTGCTGCGTAACCAGGCCCAAGCCTGGGGAACAAGATAGGGACACCCTTAGCGACTTGCCTCCGAAGTCCCTCTGCACCCAATTTTCAGCCTCACTGTTGGGAAGGTGGCTGCATTGTTGAGGATGAAATCCCTCCTAGCTAGCAAGATTTAGAAGAAGGGGTGAACATCCACTATCTCGCAGAGGAGCACCTTAAACTCCTTTTTGATATCAGGCAACGACAGGACGAGCAATCACACAGGCAAAGGATCACCAACCAACAATTGGACTTGCTATTTGAGGCCTTCTCAGACGCTCCAAAGTCAGCAAGCTGCCCCATTTGCAAGCAAAAGTTTGTCTTGACCTTCACTTCTAATGGACACCCAGGTTCCCCTATGACTTGACGTGACTTACCCCAGACTTTGTTTTCTGTCAATTATAGTTTTAAATCTTTTTTACAGTTTCATAACTAGCATAACATTGGTGGCTCTGTTTGAAGCCCTCCTTAGGTTAGCAAGATGGAACGATGTTCTAGTAGATACTTTCAGTAATTTTGTACAATTTTGTAATCAACTTCACAACCATGGTAGATCTATCATCATTTGGAGCCACCTGGAGCCACCTGTTCTGGTTTCCCTTCTGTGGCAGGATAGGTGGCTACCAAACAATTCACAGTTGTATACTCATGATATAATATACTGTTCTACTCGTTTTTTATTTACAAAAAAAATAATAAAAAATTATTCTATTTAATTGTTTTTATAGGATAATTTTTATATTTAAAAAAGAAATGATTTTTTTATGATAATTATAAATATAATTTTTTATTTGATGAAAATCAAGATGATAAACAATGTCTATTTAGATTAGAATTGGTCTCTCAAACTTTAAGAAAGGTAAGAGATTTCTTAGATTTATTTAAAATCTTATTTAAATATGCTTAGAAAAAATTAAAAAAAGTATTCCAAAATCACTATAATTTTGTTGAATTAAAAAATTAAAAAAATATACAATAAATAGTTTATATTAAAAATAACACTTAATATATAAAATCTTGTAATTACATAAAACTCATTTACACCCGTAAAAACAATTTATAATAAATTTAAATAAAAGAAAAATCTCATAATCGTTTTATAAATAATAAAGTAAAATAAAAAATATGTATCATAAAATCATTTCATAAAGAAATATTGTTTTCATTTAAATTAAATTATTACGAAACTAACTTTTTTATAAAGCTAATTCTTTATAAAACTAATTTTATATTTTTTTATGGCATGAATTTTATATAAATAGTACTTTATATTAAATTTAAATTAAAAATATTTTATTTTATTTTATTTATGGTATTTATTAAAAAACAAACGTGATAAATCTTATTTAAATAATATTTAATTTAAAAAAAATTCTATAAATTTTGTATAACTAATATTGATTTAGACTAAGTTGAAATAAAACATATGTTATATTTTAAAATCATTTATACTTATTAAAAAAATATTTTATAATGTTTGAGTAAATCTACTATTATTATTGAATATCCTATTTTTTCAAACTATATATATATTTTAATTTTTTTAATTATATATATATATAAATATCTCTGTAATTTTATTTAGTAATGTAGTTTTGGATCAACAATATATTCACAAATTCTCATGTAAAACTAATAACAAAAATAATACAATGGATTTTAATATTATCTTAGAAAAAAAAAAAGAACATATTTACCTGATGTGCTTGTTGTTGTCCTTTTTTCTGTATGCTCAGAAAAATATTTAAGGGTCATGGATCAAACCCCGAGGGGTAGATATCATCATGATCTTGTGAACATTTTTGCCAAGAGGAACTTTAGGGAAATATCAGAAAACCAGCTAGCATACCAATCATTAAGTAAAAGGCTGAAACAAGGACACCATTATCCAATCTAGAGGCTCAAAAGAAGCCACTGACAACCTCAACAAAATCTGTCCAAGAATATAGGACTGCTACAACAATAGGCAGACTTAGGTAGCATTTTTAGTGCTGACTCATCAAACCCTAAAGGAGGTAGGCTAGGTAGCGTACATAAGTCACAAAAGGAGGACAATGGAAGCAATAGGTGACACCAACACTGAAGTGCCAAAATCATAAGGGTGATGGCACCAACAATAAGATAGAGACAAGTTGGAAGGGAGGAGAGGAGGGGCCCACAACCTATACCCATCAAGAGACTAATCCCAAGGAGGGTTGCACCACTATACCATCAAGAGAAATGGACCAAGGAGAGAGTCACACCATTATACCAGCAAGAGAAAGATCCAAGGAGGGAGCCACACCCTATACCATCAAGAGAAAGATCCAAGGAGAGAGCCACACCCTATACCAGCAAGAGAAATGGACCAAGGAGAGAGACGAGCAACTATACCATATTGAACAAGAAGGAGCAGCAGCAAAACCTGAGACCAAGACTCGGTTTGGAGGAAGGAGAATGAGTGAGAGAGTGAGGGGTGAGGTCTCTCTTTTATAGCTTAGGTGGGTAGGTTAGGGTTTGCAAATTAGCCCTAATTTTAGGGTTAGATTAAAGTCCAAGAATTAAACAATTAATAAATATTAAATGTTTAAATTATAAAACCCACAGTCAAGGAGACTGGTAAAGAACCAAACCACATAAACATTAAGGAGGATGTGGCTCAAGCAAGGGTTTCAAAGATAACAAGGTAAAAGGAGGGGGTGGGGGGGGTCTTCTTTAATGGCATAATGTCCACAAAGGTCTCATGATATAACTTATAAGCTTTTATCATCATATCATAAGAGGAAGGTCAATGATGTGATCATGTCCTTCTTCTTAAGTCCTTGTAGGTATCATGGACCATCTCGGGAGAGAAGAAGATCACACATCATCTCAACTTGGTACTTAACCAAGAAAATACCTGGTCCTAGACCAGGATACCTTAGAATGCAGTCGGGGGCCCTATATTACAACTAGAGTCTTATCCACCAAGGTACACAACCAAAGATCAATACAAGCACCAAGCAAGGATTCCATGGAACACATCCAGGGGCCCTAGAACACATCTAGGGACTTATATCATCAAACTGCTTGGTCCCTAACCAAGAACCCTAACAATACACTGGGGGCCCTCACTAGAGTATTTTTCCATGGATCTAACTGCTTGGTCCTAGAACAAGAACCCTAGGAGTGTACTGGGGGTCGTAGATCTCAACTAGGGTATTTGATATCCTCCCAGAGAAAGGCTCTTGCAACTACTTAATTTTAACATTCCCTCTCAACAAGAGAGGCATTCTCAGCAACACCAAGCTTGTCTTGAAATTAAACAAACTTTTGTCAATGAAAGGGGCTTGGTCAAAATATCTGCAATTTGTTCCGTAGTCTGAACATACTGAATACTGAGAATGTTTTTTTTCACCATGTCCTGAACATCGTGATATTTCATCTCAATGTGTTTCAATCTGTCACAAAACAAAAGATTCTTGGAGAGATTTATACAACTCTCGTTATCACAATGAATTACTGTGGGTTCTAGCTCAGCACTGAACAAATACGAGAGTATCTTTCTGAGCCACACTACTTCTCTACTGGAAACACTTGCAACTATGTATTCTGGCTCTGCAGTTCTTTGGGCTATGGATCCCTGCTTCCTGCAGGACCAAGAGATCATAGCTGAACCTAAACTAAAACAATATATGAAAGTGCTCTTCTAGTCCACTTTATTTCCCATCCAATCTGAATCTATTTAGCCATGAAGCATTGCACCTCCATTGGAAGTGTATCTGAGCACATAGGCTATATTCCCTCAGACATATATGAGAATATTCTTAACAACAACCACATGAATGTGTTTTGGTTCACACATGAACTAGTTGAGGGAATTCACTGCGTAACAAATGTTTGGTCTGGTGTATACTAGATACATCAAGGACCCAATAATCTGATGATGTATGGTAGGGTCTTCTGGATCTAAAACTGTATCTTGATCATGTAACTTATTTAGGTTAGAAATCATAGGTGTGGTCATGGAATTACAATCCAACATCCCAAATCTACGAAGCACATCAACTACATACCTTATTTGTGAGAGAAATATCTCATGAGTTTTCTGCCACACCTCTAAGTCAAGAAAGTAATGCATAAGACCTAAGTTCTTCATTTCAAACTCTGTTGATGGCTCCCTCTTAGTCTAATATATCATATGCTTCTCTCCAGTAAGGAACAAATCATCCACATATAAAACCAAGATAACATGATGATATGCTTTTGAGGTCTCACTGTACCCCAAGAAAGTGTCTTTCTTTCCAGAGGGCTCTAGCTTAGCCCTCTTTTCTTTTGGTACATGAATGTAGATTGGACTACAAAAAATTCTCAAATGATCAATTGAAGGCCTTTTACCGATGAAAACTTCTTCTAGAGTTTTCACTTCTAGGAATTTATGAAGACACCTCTTCTGAACATAGACTACAATGCTTGTAGATTCGACCTAAAGAGACAACGAAAGATTCTGATCATACATCATGGCTCTGGATACTTCACAAATTGTCCTGTTCTTTCTTTCTACAATCCCATTCTTCTCAGGATTATAAGGCACAATCAACTCCCTCTTAATCCCAAAATCCCAACAAATATCATCATACTTGTGGGAGTCAAACTCTTTTCCATTATCTATTATGAAAACACAGATATGTCTACCTGCCTAATTCTCAACAATATTCTTAAAATCCTTAAATTTACTATAAGATTCATCTTTAGTTTTCAGAAAATAAATCCATGTTTTACGATAACAATCATCAATAAAAATGATATAATAAAGACAACCATTCATGGACAGAGCAGTCATAGGTACACATAAATCAAAATGAATAATATCTAAGATACCATTAGTTTTTCTATTATGGCAAGAGTAATATTTCTTTGTGTTTTTACCAAGAGCACAACCTCTGCAAATACTATCATGCTAAAAAAAAAACAAATTGGCATACCTATTACCATATGTTGCAAACCTGGGAGAGCATTATAGTTGATATGTCCAAACATTTTGTGCCATAGTTCACTGTGGTTATGATCTAATGAGATAATGCTTGAATAACTTGACAGTGACTTTGTAAAGTCCACCTTCTTGAGCTCCGATTGTAATGGCTGAGCTCATAATTTCATTTGAGGGCCACATAAGAGAATTTCCTTTAGATAAGACTACTGAGTACCATTTACTTTCTAGAACTGCACCTGAGATAATATTTTTCTTTAATCCATGAACATAAATAATTTCTTCAATATGAAATACATTATCTGACTGAAGCCAAAAGGATGTTGATCCAATTCCTTTGACGTCATAAGTGCCATAATCACCCAATTCTACCTTCACATCGAACTTCTTATCTCAATAGTTCACAAGGTTTTGTTTGAAGCATGTCATGTGCATGGAGGCCCCACTGTCCACTAACCAAATTTCTTCCGATTTGGTGACAATACCAGAGAGAGATGAAACAAGATAACTTTCTTTGGGTTGTTCTTGTTCTTTAGTAGCAGCTCTGTTTCTCTTTCTTTGAGGCTCTTCTTCCTCACTTCCAACTGAAGCATGGAATATGCCTTTCTATTTCCACTGTGAAGGAGGGTTCCTACAATATTTTTCATAATGACCTAGCTTGTTACAATTAAAGCATATTACTATAGACAAATGAGAGTGAGAGTGAAAGTACTTACCTTGGGGTTTCTTACCATTTCCTTTGTGATGAGGAAATGTCTTCCGTTTCTTGGCTTTAACTAAAAGAGCATGGTCTTTCACCATTGAGGGTTCATTTATGCTTTTTTGTCTACCCTATTCTTCTAGGAAATCATGCCATAATCTCTCGAAGTTGGGTTGAACTTCTCTTTCATTGAATGATGAAATAAATGTCTCCCATGATTCAGGAAGACCATCTATTGTTGTTTTTACAAGGTCATCATCATCCACTGCAACTCCAATTGTTGCAAGATGATCTCTTGTTTGGGAAATTTTGGAAAATAAGGAAGAGATGGTTTCATCCTTTCCCATATTTAATGTATGTAATTGTTTCTTTAAGGTCCTCTTCTGAGTTGGGGCCTTCATGTCATATATATTTTATAGGGAATCAAAGCATTCCTTAGCTTTCCTTAGATGAGAAATAAGATGCATCGTGTTGTCTTTAGCTGAGTAAAAAATGAACCTCTTGGCTTTTTCCTGCCTCTTCTTATAGGCTACTCTTCCTGCATTTGAAGTAGGTTCTTCCATCACCCCGGTAACCAGCTCATCCATTTCACCTTCTTCTAGGATATTAAAAACCCTAGCCTTCTAGGCATTGAAGTTTGAAGCCCCTTCAAGACTATATTCTTCTTTGACTGAAGATGAAGCCATACTGAAAACAAGATTTGATATCAAACAAGCTTATTGTTGATCTGCAAAATAAACCCTTAAGTGTGGATCTACGTAGGCTCAAAAGTCTTCCAAAATTGAGCTCTTTTCACGCCCTAAGCTCTGAATACATGTTAGAATTTTAAGGGAAATTTAGAAACATAAATATCATTTTAATTGTATTTACTACTATATTTTTGGATTAACAATATATTCAGAAATTCTGATGTCAAACCAATAACATAAATAACACAATGGATTTGAATATTACCTTAGCAAAAAAAAAGAACATATTTACTTGATGTGCTTGTTGTTGTCCTCTTTTGTGTACGCTCAGAATAAGCTTTAAGGGTCATGGATCAAAACCTCAAGGGTATATTTCATCATGATCTTGTGAACAATTTTTCCAATAAGAACTTTAGGGAAATATCCAAAAACTAGCCAACATACCAATCATTAAGTAAAAGGATGAAAAAAGAACACCACTGTCCATTATAGAGGATGAAAATAAGTCACTAGCATCCTCAAAAAAATATGTCCAAGAATATAAGACTTCTACAAAAATAGGAAGAATTAGGTAGCAGTTTTAGGGCTGCCTCATCAAACCCTAAAGGATGTAGGATAAGTAATATACATAGGTAACAAAAGGAGGATAGTGGAAACAACATGTGGCACCAACACTGAAGCAACGACAACATAAGGGTGATGGAAGCAACGATAAGATAACTACAGGATGGAAGGGAAGAGAGGAGGGGCCCACAACCTATACCCATCAAGAGACTAATCCAAAGGAGGGCCGCACCACTATACCAGCAAGATAAATGGACCAAGGAGAGAGCCACACCACTATACCAGTAAGAGAAAGATCCAAGGAGAGAGTTTCACCATGGGTGAAGCAAGAGAAATATCCAAGGAGAGAGCCACACCCTATACCAGCAAGATAAAGTGACCAAGGAGAGAGTCACACCACTATACCATACTAAACAAGAAGGAGATGCAACAAAACCTCATACCAAGACTCGGTTTGAAGGAAGGAGAATGAGTGAGAAAGTGAGGGGTGAGGTCTCTCTTTTATAGTTTAGGTGGGTAGGTTAGGGTTTGCAAATTATCTCTAATTTTAGGGTTAGATTAAAACCCAACAATTAAAAAAGTAATAAAATATTAAATGTTTAAATTATAAAACCCAAAGTGAAGGCAACTAGCAAATAACCAAACCACATAAACATTAAGGAGGATGTGGCTCAAGCAAGGGCTGAAAATATAACAAGGTCAAAGGAGGAGATTCTTATTTAATGGTAGAATGTCCACAAAGGTCTCATGATATAACTTATAATATTTTATCATCCCATCATCAGAGGAAGATAAATGATGTGATCATGTCCTTCTTCTTAACTGCTCCTAGGTCTCATGGAAAATCCCGAGAGAGAAGAAGATCAGACATCATCACGGATTGGTACTTAACCAAGAAACTTCATAGTCCTAGACCGAGATACCCCATAATGCAGCTTGGGGCCCTAGATCACAACTAGGGTTTTATCCACCAAGGTACACAACCAACGGTTTTATTGTCATTTTTTTCCAATAATAATATTTATCTCAGATATTGTATCAACATTTTAGACTTTAAACAAAATAGGATAAATATAAATATTTTAGAACTAGAATGACATCTCCTCACATAACTGATCATTAGGAAATTCACGATAAACAAAGGCCCCTCCTTCGAGACATAGAGCCTCCTTTGAGAGCTTGTAAGAATTTGTATTCAATTCTGTGTAAACATGAGCACATGGGTACCAATCCAGCTCGCCCAACAAATCATGAATTCTATTTATCAATGGTTGAAAGCACACAACCTAAATATGCACGTTTTCCCTGACCTAGTCCAATACCACCTGTGAGTCTCCAAATATCTTCAAGTTAAGTTAAGTTAAGAGAGTTGACAAGAAATATAAATGCCCATAGTGCAGTTAGATATTCCTTCATATGTGATCCTCTCCTTGGCGTGTATCCGACCTCAAAGTGATGGTATACTAAAATATACAGAACCAAAACCACTCCGCATTGAGGAGGGTTGCCTTGAATTTCCCCATAAAAAAAACCCCAATGGGTACCTTCAATTAAATGCAACATTTTGGCGATTCTCCTCTTTACTATTTCTGGTTCTTTCCTAAATTCTACGACCAACTTGTGAACCCGACCAACAACTACCTCGGGAGGGATGCAATTATCCTGAAAAATAATTAAGTTCCTTAACCACCAAATGAAATACACAAATAAACAAGGTAACACATGTACCTCTCCAACTACTCCTTCCGTTCTCCACGTATCCAACCATTCTTCCATACTTCCTTAAAGGAATATTTGAGTAATTTTCAACTACATACCCACTTTATTACATACCTTTTTAGCAAAGGGACATTGAAAAAACAAGAGAAATTCTATTTCACAGTCCAATCAACATAAAGAGCAATGACTTGGCCTAATCCAAACACGACGCAAACCTACATCCCAACTGAGAATTTTCCCTTCCATAGACAACCAAAATAGGACTCTCATTTTTTATGGGGCAAGCCACTTCTAGATCATTTTCCACCATCGAGGAAACCATTAGCCAACACCAAATACCCAAAATTTACAATATAGGAACCTTCTTTAACTTTTTCTCCGAACTCAAAGAGTCGCTTCATATTCCTCTAGAAATATAAAATTTGTTTTAAGGATGCCTCTATATACATTATTTTCCTCTATATACATTCGGATGACCTATGATATCCATCCATTGTCACATTGCATCCCTCAATGAAAAAACTCCCATAATATGGATTCTTCCAACCAACTCCTCAGAGAACTTGAATTCCCCAGCCGAGCCTTCCCAAGGGTCTTTCTCAACCTAGATAATCCTTCCATCACACACTCTCCATTCCATCCTTTCACCTATCAAATCAAAATAATCAACCATCACTTTCTAGCCTGTATAACTCATTGGAACTGCTATCCTAAACGACCAAAACCATTCTTTTATGGAATTTCCAACCATATATTTTTAAATTAAAACTCTTCCCCACAACATCCTGTTATGTATGAGTCTCCACAGACTCTTTGCAACCAAATATTTACTAAACCAAACTAGGTTTTGGATACCCCACCCTCCAAGATCCTTTGTCATAGCTAATCACGTCCATTTTACAAGAGGGATTCCTTCAACCTGCTTTCTGCCTAACCACAAGAAACAAAAATAGGATTTACAAATATTTTATAGAATACCTGTGGGAATATTCACAATAGTATCCTAATACACTAGTATGATACAAAAAAATTGACTTTATTAGGACCAGCCGAACTCCACGAGAGAGAAAATGGTTCAGCCACAAATCAATCCATTCCAGGATTTTTATAAATAACTAGAGCCAATATGCATAACCATACGAATTTGGCTTGAGATCAAAGCCAAAATATTTTATTCCCTCATCAATGTATCATAAAGAAAATGGAATAATGTTTTTATCTATTCAAGTGCCTCAGCTTCAAAATCATTGAATCTAATTGATGATTTTCCCCTATTCAACTCCATCATTGTTTCCGAGAAAAATAAATCCAATATATCTTTAATAATATGAAATTATTTTACATTACTTTCACCAAAGAGAATAATTTCATCTACAAAAAGAAAATAATAAATGAACTTAGAATTTGTAATATTTAGTCCTTTAAGAAGCCATTTTCTTCTTTCCTCATGGATAAACCTTCTTATACCCTCTACCACAATTAGGAAGAGAAAAGGGGAAATAGGGCATCCTTAATGGAGGCCTCTTGAAGAGAGAAATAAATTTGAAGGGGAACCATTAATAAGGACAACAAAGGATGCTAACTCAATGCATGCCATTATCCAATTCACCGTTACTAGGTCCATCCCCAACTTAAGTAGAGACAGTTTAAGAAAGGTCCAGTTCATTTTATCATATGCTTTGGATAAATATATTTTTAACACGATGGACGTGATTTTGTGAAGTTTAATAGAATGCAAGGATTCTTGGGATAAAGAAAGAACGTCATGGATTTTCCTGTTAAAAAAAACCAAATTTCTCCTCCAAGATAATGTCACTTAGAGTTGGCTTGAGCCTATTCCCTATGATTTTGGAGATTAATTTGTAGATCGGGTTACATAAATAAATTGGGTGAAAATCATCAAAATAAACTGGATTCACTTTCTTCTAGATATGGGCCAATAAAGTTTTATATAGAGATCCTAAGACACTTCCATATGTTTGATATTCCTGCAGAAATTTTAATAGACCCCCCTTTAATAATTCGTAGAATCCTAGAAAAAATTCCATCGTCAAACCATCTGGCCCAGGACTTTTATATTTTTGAAAAGATGAGAAGGTGCTAACAATTTCAGACTCTGAGATCACTTATAGCAAGGCCTCATTCATTTCCTTAATAATTTTATGTGGGAACAACTCAACCACTTTTAGGATTTCTACAATGGGACACATAGTATTTTCCTTAAATAAGGAACTAAAATACTCCATCCCTGCCTCTGCCATTTCCTCATGAGTGGATACAATCTCCCCATTTCGATATTTTATTTATCTAATTGTATTTTGATTCTTTAAGTGCTAAGAAAACGTATGATTTTTTTTTGTATTACTGTGTCCTTCTTTCAACCAAGTTGTCATGCTTTTTAGACTCCACCTAGCTTCCTCCAAACGCAACAAGTCTTGTTTCTTTTCTAAAATCCCCCCCAATGATAACTCTTCTCCTTGGTTTAAATATTATGTTGGATTGTCCACCAATAAGGATTATATCTCTTTCTCAATTTCGTTAAGGATAACTTGGGAAGGAGCGATGAAGGATCTCACCCATTTTTTGGTCAAAAAATTAATATTTTACATATTTCTATAAAATTGACTCATGAAAGATGATCCCTCATCATCTGAAAAATGAACCCACACATTTGCAACCAAATATCAATAATACTCTTCACACAACCATGAATCATTAAATTTCAAAGGGAAATACTTTTCCTTACCTAACTTGACTAATTTCAGAAAAAACATTCATATGGTTAGAGAGTCCTCTCATTGACACACAAGACGAAATGCATCAGGACCTTAACAAAATGTCTTCAAAATTTTGAAATATATCCAACCACTTTTCCAACATGTCCTTCCCTTTATGACCATTCCTCCAAGTTTGGGAATTCTTATGGGGATCCACATCAACCAAATAATTCACCGCTACCAAGTTAGTGAAAAAATATTTCTGAGGGTATTTTATTGCATGCTCACCCCACACATCCCGACTAGACAAGGTTAACTTAAATAAACCCTCGTAATGATATGTGAACCCTCCATAAAACTTGAAGTTCTCAAAATTTCTAAGAAAGTAATACGGTCTGAGTAAGGACCATAAATATTGATCACCTTGAAATACAAGAAGAGGGAATTATCCTCTAACTTCACCACCAAACCCAAGGGAATCATAGACAAAGAAAATTTCCTAAAAAATGGGCTTCAGGAAGTAAGAATACCCCCTGAGAGGCCAATCGAATCTAAAGAACAAAAGTACCAACCCTTTAACCAGGGTATGAAAACCTCTTCAAATTTTTCCTAGAACACATAGACTCCTGAATTAAGATGACATCCAACTTCTACAATTGCACAAGCCTTTTGATGGATAATATTTTTTTCGAACCCCCAACCCCTCCAATTTTTTAGGAAAGAAATATCATATGTAACCTTATCCCGGGCCATCCCCCCTCTAAGGGCCTGAGTAATCATTGACTGCTTACAACTGTTGATTTCCTTCTTAGCTTGTAGTTTTTCATTTGAAAAAAAATATTTCCTTAGCACCTGCCCTCCTGAAGCCTTATCGAAAGCCGAACCCACCCCAAACTCCCATAGAGGTCTAAGTTTTACTTTTTCCCTAAGGAAGTAATTTGATTTGACTGTTGACTTGAAAAAACCAGTAGTTGATGAGTCATCATAAGAGGGAAGGGAAGACATAGGACAAGGATCCACATCAGAAGGAATACCTTCACGCGACAAAGAGGATGATTGTACCTTTTCACGTGGAGGGAAAGGGACCTTCCTAGGATAAATAACCTTTTCAACTTCTGAAAAAGGGAGGGGAGGGAGATTGATACATGTCACCTACTTAACAACAATATTGCATGCATGACTGTTATGATTAGGAGACAAATTATTACATTTTTTTGAAAAGGAAAGGGTCGAGCTCAGAACGTTATGTATCGTCCCAAAATGAGCATCCTCTGAGGAGGAAAACCATGACATTTCACTTGTCCTAGAATTTTTATTACTTATGTATTCTTCACTAACAGTGTTTTCACCTTCCTAGTGAAAAGTTTCCCCTAGAACCTTCCTTTTCCATATATTTTCGAATGGAAGAAACTGGGAAGGATGTCTACAACATTGTTCCTGAAGGTGGCCAACCTCATGGTAGCCATAACACCTAAAAGGAACCTTCTTGTAATCAATTCTCTGGTTCCAAGTAAATTTGTTCCACACTAGTTCAACATCAACAAGTAAACCCTCCCACATGTCCACTTCGACTTAGAGCCAAGCCCATATTGTATCCATATTTGCTTTCCACTCTAGTTTGAAACTCCATAACTTTCTTATTTTGTTCCCAATTGCCTTCAACACCTTTGTTGGGGTCCTATAATCATAGGTAACTTATTTCTTCAGCTTCCTATTTGGCATTGCCCCTGAAATGAAGACATCTGGCTTACTGGTCTCGGTTGATTCCATTTCCCCCTCCATTCATTTCACCCAATCCTTCATCACCTTGCTGCATCCTTCATCCACCTCTGTGCCCTCACTCCCTTATCCATTTGTCTAATTGGCTACATCTTGCCCGCCACTCATCCCTGCATGAATAAACAAGCTTAGGCTAAAAGAAAAAACAATAGGTTAATAATGTTAGTAATTAAATTTAGTATAGTTAGATTAATAAAACTATGTTAGACTTGTTAATAATTAATTAATTAATAATTAGTAGTTAAGTTAGTTGTTTAAGTTAGTGTTTTATTAATCAAACATTAAATAAAAATTAAGTAACAAAAATAAAAGAAATAAAATACATATAAATTAAAAAAACAATTAAATAATAAAACAAAATGAATACAAAACAAAGTATAGTAATATATTAATCAAATATTAATTAAAAATAAAATAAAACAAATAATAATAAAAAAACAAATGTTAAAACAAAATATAAATAAACAAAACACGTAAAATATATAAAAAAACATAATAAAACAAAACATTTAACAAATGAAACAAAAAAACAAAAATTAAAAAACAAAATACAAATTATCCTAAGTCTCCCGCATACATTCCCTTGTACAACTCGGACCCCCCCTCACGTCGCATCAACACCAAGGAGGTACGAGTTAGTGGTATTGGGAGGGACACTTGACACCACGTGGTAAAATCACCCCCCCCTCCCCAATACCACTTTCCACCCCAGGGGGGTCCTAGTAAACCACTTTACCCCTCCAAAACCGCCCTAGCAACTTCAAAAGCCATTTTTTTCGCCAGTTTGACCAGTTTTTTTCTGATGGTGATTTTGGGAAAATGAAAATGAATTTTCAAAATCCGAGAGAGGTTTTTGTTTATCACGGGCTGAAGAACAAAATATTCTCCCATAATTTACACAGGTTCAATAAGTTGTGATAATTGAAGCTATCATTGAGCCCCATTGTTTCAGTGTTTCGTTTTTTCTGTTTCAATCATGATTTTGCGGGAGCTGTTTCAGAGAACTCATGATGAATTTGGAGAAACCAAAATAGGTTTTTGTCCATAACATGCTCGTATACAATAAAATATTTCATTTTATACACAAGTGTCACCGTTGAGGTGAAACAAATGTTTAAGTTTACCCCTTTATTTCAGCAGTTCGACCCATCTTTAATGGCAGACAGTTAAATTTTTTTAGGGATTTGTTTCTATTTTTGGGATGAGGTGGTTGAATTTGTCCTCCTAAGATTGAGGGGTGATATTTCCTATATATTCATGTAATTTTAATGCAAAATGATTGATCAGTTGGGAACCTGCTAAATGAATTTTTTCCATAATTATAATGAGCTCACAGAGCCTCCTTCTTTCAAAACTATAGTAATACTAGATCAGTTGTTTTAGGATTGATGTGCCATAGCTATTGGTGAAGTTATCCCTTTGTAATTTGTATTGTCTGTTTCCATATTTTTTTCTTTTCCAATTATCTTACAGGAGGTTAAGAACATAATTTGTTGAAAGACACACTCTGATTCTGACTATGGATAATGCAGATGTTTTCTTCTGATATTTAGTGGAAGAATTATTAATTGCTCTATTGCTCAAATTGATCCTGTATCTTTTCTCCTATCTCATTTCATTCAAATTTACTGGATCCAGTAGTATGCCTACCTTGCCCTGTTTCACTTTGGCTTGATACTTCTACAAATTGATCACCTTGGCCTCTCTGACTCCATTTCCCAATGGTTTTCCCTTTCTGTTCTAGCCAACCATTTAAGAAAAAAACCAAACCTATGTACAATAATAACTAGCCTAACATCCAATCCAAACAAAGCTATATCAGACAGAGAGAGCCCTCTCTAAATCTTGGAGGGCTAGATCCAGGACTCCAAGTGTTTTTTGGTTACCCCTACCAATTTCCTCCTCAACTTGGGAAATTACAGAGTGCTAACATAATAGTGACCATACTAGGGAACTTTCTCTAGTAGTTCACTTCAAGTTCCAGATCTGATCATTGATGGTGGACAGTGACTAGACACAAGAAGGTTGAAATATTTCACCTGGTGACTCTAATCATCTCCAGACAGTGCCAACTCAAAGACTCCACTGGAGGAAGAACCCAACATGACAAAGAAATATGGAAGTATAAGGTATTCAATCTCAAATTCTATTGAATACATTTTTGGTTTTATCTGTAATTATCTTCTATCTTATTCTAATCCTGGTCAAGAGTACATTGCTGAAGCTTACATTGATCATTTGCAAATTGATTAGCCTCAAGAGAATAATCCCCAAGTTGCAGATCATGTACATACTCATACACCTGTGCACATCCTAGATACACCTTTAGAAATCCCAGTGAAACATTAGCCTCCTACTTTATCTCCTACTCTTGCTAAACCTATGGATAGTTATAAGCCCCCTGCTTTACCTCCTATAACTATAAAAGTACAAGACAAGATACAAGCCTCTATTTTTACCTTCCATTCTCCATGACCTCCTTGCCAATTATAACAATAATATGCCCAAGTTTGATGGAGAAAATGTGAAGATCACTGTTGAAAAGAAAATTCAAAGTCTTGAGGATTTTCTTGATCTGTTTGAGGTGGAAGAAGACAACGTTTGCATTAGGATGTTTTCTTTATCTTTGCAAGGAAAAGTTAAAGAATGGTTCAAAAATCTGCCAGCTGCAAGCATTAGAAATTTCCATCAATTCATGCAAGTTTTCCTAGATTGATGGGTGATCATGAGAAATGTCTTTCTCATCCTATAAGAGTATGACCATTTGAAAAGACATCCAGGGGAAACAGTACAACAGTTTTCAACAAGGTTCAATAAGGTATATCATGCAATGCCTATTGATATAAGGCCACCCCCAGGATCAACTCACTTGCATTTCCTAGATGCCTTCGATCGAGATGGATTTCCAATTAAGAGAAAGGAACACTGCAACCCTTGAAGAAATGAAAAATATTGCATTTGATGTGGAAGCTAACTTTCTAAACAAAATTTCTAAGCTAAGAGAAGCAGAGAAAGATAGAACAGAAAATGAACGGATGACATCTTCATAATTGAAACTAGATGTCCTGTCAAACAATGTAAAAAAAAATCATGCAAACGATTAGCAGGAAAGATAAACTTGTTGCTCAAAGATCACATGTTCCAATAGCTCCAGAACAGACAAGGATCAATGTCCCCAAACACTTTGCATCTCATCATTGGTATCATGGATTGGATAATGATTGTTTCATGTATTCAATTCACAATGTATTCAAAGATGAAGTTCCAAATCAGCTTGTTGAAGATCCATCAACTGATATGTTGTGTATGTTTGATGAACTTGCATATGTAGATGATTTTTCAGGATATGATCATCAGGGTGATGATTATGTGGTTGAGTTTGATGATGACTTCTCAAAGAAACCAACACTATCTTGATGGGAAGAAGAAGTCCAATTATCACAATGCCAAGATGAAAATCAAACTGTGCATATGAATCAAGATTGCAAGGAGGAAAATGCAAAATTTTTTCAAGAAAGTGCAAACTGCCTGCCCCTGTGTTTTGCCTCGCTCCTAAGAAAACATTGCAAGAAGATTGTAAATAGTAAGAATGAGGAGTGTTCTGATGAACCAGTTGAGGAAAACATGGATGATATAGAATATGCTTCAGATCCAGAGGTGCATCCCTTGAATATTTTTTAATGTCAAACCTCAGATGAAATCATAGAGCATGGGATAGGTAATGAAATGATCTATTTTGATTCCTTTCCCTTATGATTTAGTTCATTTCAGATTGTGAGAGGGAATCTTAGTCATATTCTGGTTGAGATTCATAGTGTAAGCCATGAAATGCCAGTAGAACCAATGCCACAGTCATCTAAATCACTTTATGACCCAATAGTTGATATGTTGGATAGATTGTGTTTTCAAAGTCAGTTTTCATTTACCCCTAATGTTTTCAAGATATGTTATGATATGGATATGATCAGACAAGAAACTCCAATGTCTTATTTGATAGAATTATTAGTTCAAAACTCATCAGATAAAATAAAAACATGTTCTGAGTCACTTGAAGACATAAATAACACATGCGTGGCACCTGGTCACGAGGTTGAATTGACTGAGTCAGAATATCCAATAATGGGTCAAGTTTATCTTGATCCAGTGGCTATTTATATGGAGAAATTGTTCATCACAGAGCCACAATGCATTCCCAGTATTTATGTTGTCTGTCAGGTTTATCAAGCTCCTTGTGATGAATATCAGGCTAGAAATATCCACTACATGTCATTTACAGTTCTGTTTCTAACTTGGGTGAAAAACAATGAAAGGGCCAAGGTGTCAGATCCAATATTTGATTGGTTATATTGGATATTTCATATTGATTGAGGTCGTTCATTCTCAGGTTAGAATAGGATGTATGTACATAAATAAGACTGTCAAATCAACATCTTTTAATTATCAGATTTACAGTATGCAAAAAAGCTTGCTGGGAAAGCATGCTTTCCATTTCATTTCATTGTCTCTTTGAAGATTCAGTCAAGTTTGGAATAGGTACAGGTTGCATATTTTGGGATTAGCCCAATGGATAAGGCACTAGTCGACATGTTCATAAATCTGAGATTCTTGACACCTCCTCAGTAGCTTCCATCCCCAGGTGGAGCCTATGTTGGGGTCCTATAATCATAGGTAACTTATTTATTCAGCTGCCTATTTAGCGTTTCCCCCACGATGAAGGCATCTAGCTTACTGGGCTCGGTTGATTCCATTTCCCCCTCCATCCATTTCACCTGATCCTTCATCACCCTGCTGCATCCTTCATCCACCTCTATGCCCTCACTCCCTTGTCCATTTGTCCCATTGGCTACATCTCGCCCGCCACTCATCCCTGCATGAATAAATAAGCTTAGGCTAAAAGAAAAAACAATAGGTTAATAATTTTAGTAATTAAATTTAGTATAGTTAAATTAATAAAACCATGTTAGACTTGTTAATTATTAATTAATTAATTAATAATTAGTAGTTAAGTTAGTTGTTTAAGTTAGTGTTTTATTAATCAAACATTAAATAAAAATTAAGTAAAAACAATAAAACAAATAAAATGTATATAAATTAAAAAAACAATTAAATAATAAATCAAAATGAATATAAAACAAAGTATAGTAATATATTAATTAAAAATAAATAAAACAAATAATAATAAAAAAAAAGTTAAAACAAAATACAAGTAAACAAAACACGTAAAATATATAAAAAAACATAATAAAACAAAACATTTAACAAATAAAACAAAACAACAAAAATTAAGAAACAAAATACAAACTATCCTAAGTCTCCCGCATACATTTCCCCCGTACAACTCGTACCTCTCCCTCACATCACATCAACACCAAGGGGGTCCGAGTTAGTGGTATTGATAGTGACACTTAGACCCTCCCCTCCCAATACCACTTACCACACCAGGGAGGTCCAAGTAAACCACTTTACCCCTCCAAAATTGCCCTCCCAACTTCAAAAACCGTTTTTTTTCCAGTTTGACCAGTTTGTTTCTGATGGTGATTCTGGGCAAATGGAAATGAATTTTCAAAATCTGAGAGAGGTTTTTGTTCATCACGGGCCGAAGAACCAAAACCTCTCCCAAAATTTACACATGTTCCGGAAGTTGGGAGAATCAAAGCTATCTTTGATCCCCATTGTTTCCGTTTTTTGTTTTTTTTTGTTTCAGTCATGATTTTGCGGGACTTGTTTCGGAGAACTGACGATGAATTTGGAAATACCGAAAGAGAATTTTGTCCATAACATGATCATATACAATAAACTCTTTCAGTTTATACACACGTGTCACCGTTGAGGAGAAACAAATGTCTAATTTGACCCTTTTTTTCAGCAGTTCAACCCGTCTTTCATGGAGGAGAGTTCAAAATTTTCAGGGATTTGTTTCTATTTTTTGGACGAGGTGGTTGAATTCATCCTCCTAATCTTGAGGGGTGATATTTCCTATATATTCATGTAATTTTAATGTAAAATGGTTGATCATTTGGGAACCTACTGAAGGAATTGTTTCCATAATTGTAATGAGCTCATAGAGCCTCCTTCTTTCAAAACTGTAGTAATACTAGATCAGTTGTTTCAGGATTCATGTTCCATAGCTATTGGTGAAGTTCTCCCTCTATAATTTTTATTCTTTGTTTCCATATTTTTTCTTTTCCAATTATCTTACAGGAGGTTAAAGAACATAATTTGTTGAAAGACACACTCTGATTCTAATTTTGGATAATGTAAATGTTTTCTTCTTATATTTAGTGGTAGAATTCTTAATTTCTTTGTTGCTCAAATTGATCCTGTCTCTTTCCTCCTATCTCATTTCATTCAAATTTAATGGATCCAGTAGTACATCTACCTTGCCCTATTTCACTTTGGCCTGATACTTCTGCAAATTGATCAGCTTGGCCTCTCTGACTCCATTGCCCAATCGTTTTCCCTTTCTGTTCCAGCCAACCATTTAAAAAAAACAAACAAACCTCTGTACAGTAATAACTAGCCTAACATCCAATCCAAACAAAGCTATATCAGACAAAGAGAGCCCTCTCTGAGTCTTGGAGGGATAGATCTAGGACTCCAATTGTTTGTGGTTACCCCTGCCGATTTCCTCCTAAACCTGGGAAATTACAGAGTGTTAACAACCTCCACATTCCAAAAAACTAGAGGAAGGTTTGACAATGTTGAGGATACCTTTGACAAAGATAGCATGTCACGCGTCCCATCGAAATAAATATACCATTGTTTTAGAACCAAAATTGAATCCTCCCACCCCCATATCATGCTAAAATATTCATTCAAATCCTCCTTGGAATGGAATTTGAAATATTTCCACCATCTAGTTAAGGTGTGAAAACCAGGCCTATCCCTAAGACATCCATCCAATTCTCATCAATCCACTTCACAAGAGATTTCAAGAATACAATTTTTCCACAAAAACAAACTAACTTCCATCCTTCCCATCAACTTTGGAATTTAAAATATTGAAACGTCATCTCCTACAACCATTTTTTCCTCTCCCTACTGACCTCCCAATAGTTAGGATTCAAATTTCTTTGATTTTTTGGCATATATACCAGACCTTCACTACTGCGGTCATTTTCCTTCATCCAATCCTCACCCCATGGTTCATTCGCTTGATGAGGGAGATAAGACTAAGAACAAGGTTCATAACTCTTTGCATGTCATAGATCATCCTTCGATCCCTCGTAGTTGGATCCTCTAGGTTTCCCTTGTGCCATAATTGAATGGTATGCCACCCTGGTGTCCACTGCCCCCAATGCAATGACCATTGGACGATTCGATGACCTGGAAGATACATAGGGAAGCACTAAATTTTCCTTTTGCGCATGAGCAAGGTCTACATCCAATATGAACACATCTTTCGTGCAACCTAAATCTCCATCCTAGTCCACATGTTCAATTTCTAACCCCATATCCATTCAAATCCAAATATGATACTATACCCTGACACACTAACATCATCCCTGTCTCACTCCCTCACCCTCTAGTTCCCTGAGTTGATTCCTACCATGTCATTTTCGATGTCACCCTTAGTTTCCCTTTTCAGTTTGTATATATATATATATATATATATATAGAGAGAGAGAGAGAGAGAGAGAGAGAGAGAGAGAGAGAGAGAGATGCCACATGTCAACTCCATATTAAACATTGAAGGAA
>ML810050.1:183426-226545 GCA_009831015.1 Picea engelmannii
TTAATATTCAATAGACCAATTTTGATTTCATCATCACAATATATATATATATATATATATATATATTTTTTTTTTTTTAAATATTTTATTTATGACGGACAATGAAATAATTTTTTTATTATTAATTTTTTTTTTAATATCACATATAAATTCTATATTAAACATGGAAGAAATTACACATCTCACTTATACCTTTAAAAACACATAAACATAAGTTTCATTTTTTATAGAATTAAATTTAAATACATTTTAAATTACCTTTTTAAATTTAAAATGTAAATTAAACATATTCTTTTTCCATGAAATAATAAAAATGTTTTATTAACTATTATATTTCTTACAAATATGTTTATAAAAATGTTTTATTAACCATAACATTTCTTACAAATAAGTTTCTAAAAGAAAAAATAAATAAATGTAAATGTAGTATGGACATTAATATAATATCTATGTCTACGATATTAAAAGAAAGTATTATGAAATAAAACATTTAAACTTTTCATTTATTTCTATAAAATTAAATATAAAATAAAAATTACTTTATTTATAAGTTGAATGTTCTTTTCCAATATCACTATAATATACTTTGATTTATTTTTAATACGATAATATATAAGTATAATAAGTTTCTTTAATTTAATTATTTTTAAAATTCATTGATTTAAGAAAATTATAATGATTTTGATGTTCTATCTTTTATATTTAAACAACCATAATATTTTGTAAAATATTTAATCTAATTCTTAATATTAATATTTGTTAGATAAAGTTTATTTGTTTTAAGACACAACAATCAACATCATAAAAATGATTTTAATGTTTTCATATATATATATATATATATATATATATATATATAATTTGAAGAATATTTAATAGTTTAAATCTTATTATTGATTGAAATTATCATGACTTTTTATGACACAAAGGTCCTATGATAAGTTGGATATCGAGTGATATTAATATTATATGTCTAGTTGAAACTTGGGAGCATGGGGAGTCTAAGGTCCCTAACATAGAAGGATTTATCTTGTGGTCGACATGGAACAAAAAATCCCATCGTAGAGGGATATGAGGCATAGATTGTTATATTAAAAAGATCATTTCTCCTCACATTCAACTTCATAAGATTGAGCCTCTCAATCAGTACATTTGGATAGAAATTTCAGACATCGATGATAAGAAAATGTATATAGCAATTTTCTATTTTGCACCTATTAATTCCACTTTTTATAAGAAAAACAATCCAGATAACTATTGTCCCTATAATAATTTAGAACAAGATATTTATAGTTTGAAAAATGAAGGTAATATCCTCCTGCTAGGAGACTTTAATGCTAGGGATGCAACTAAACAAGTTACTCTTTTAAGTAATGACTCCAACCACAATCCTTTATGGATATATGAGGACCTTGTTTTATCTAATAGGTACAAAAGAAGCTCTAAATACCTAATTGAGAATTTGTTTGGTACTGATTTGGTCATGCTCTGGAGCTCTCAAGACCTAATAATTTGCAATGGAGTAATAAAGTGGCCAAACACCAACCAAACGACTTGTATGCATGGGCTAGGTAGTAGTGTTGTATATTATGTGATATGTGATATCCCCGTTTCCAACCAAATAACAACTTTTGACCTTTTAAATGACCATGAGCATGACTCTGATCATAAACCTTTAACCCTAAATCTAAACTTTTCCATGCATAGGAGTGTCGTTGAAGAGAATTCTGATAGTCAAAGGAATTTGTTCTTTGAAAAAAGTAAAGTTGACATTTTCTTAAAGGATTTAAATAGTAAACTAAATCTCCTAAATTATAAGGACAACATTGGATAACTCTATCATAATTTTACAACTACCCTTTCCACTTCTATTAACAAGTTCTGTTTCGAGGTGTCCTATAAAAAGAATAATAGAACGACCAACCCGTGGTATGATAAAGAAAACAAAATTGCTAGGAAATCCATTAGGGATGCTTCTAATGAGTCCTTAAAACTCGATAAGATCAATACATAGAAAACCGTAATTAAAAGGAAAAAAAGGTACTATATCAATAAACGACACTTGAGAAACTTTCACAACTATATAAGTTGGATCCTAAGAAGTTCTGGAGCAAAATTCTAAAACACAATACTAAAGAAAATAATAGGATTCCCTTAAGCGAATGGAATTCCTACCTTAAAAGTCTTTACGAGTTCCCTAATGCCATGGACACCATTCCTATTGTCCCTACAAAGGAATAAGTTTTTTCTTTAGATGACATAGATTTCGGGGTTAAGTAGCTTGCAAATGGGAAAGCTAAGGACATTGAAGGGTACCAATTTGAAATTCTTAAAATCAGAGGGCCAATCCTTATAGCTCACATACACAAGCTATTCAATTTAGCAATCAAGCAGGGCCTCCCTAAACCCTATACACAAAGCCTCATTGTTCCTATTTTTAAAAATGGGGATAGAAACATTCCCTCTAATTATAGGACAATTATGATTAGCCCGATTTTAGCCACTCTTTATGGAGTTATTTTGGAAAATAAGATTAGCCTTTGGCTAGAAAGTCATGATAAAAGAGCTAAAGACCATGTCGGGTTTAGGAGATATCATTCAACTGTGGACCATCTTGTTACCTTTAGAATCATTGCAGAGGAGTTCCACAATACTAAAACCAATTGTTTCTGTTGTTTTGTTGACTTTAGAAAAGATTTTGACATGGTTCCTAGGAAAAACCTTTGGAATAGGTTGGAAGAGATAAAAGTGCCTCTCAAGTTGAGGGTTGTTGCAATAAGGATGTATGAGAATGTTATTTCTAAGTTTAAAAACACTAAGGGCTGGTCAAAAGATATTAACTACAATATCAGAGTCAAACAAGGTTGTCCCTTGTCCCCTACCCTTTTTGCATATACATTGACAAGTTAGAAGATTGCTTGGAAAAAACATGTTCTGTCATCCCTACTCTCACTGGTATAGTCATCAATATTCTTCTTTATCTCGATGATATAGTTCTTATGGAAAGGAGTCCCCATGATCTTGAAAACCAACTAAGAAAACTCAAGTATTTTTGCTCCAATATGGGTATGACTCTTAATACTGATAAGAGTAAGGTCATGATTATTAAATCCAATAAGATCCCTTATGATACCTTCGTATATGACAACAACAACTTGGATTAAGTGAATTCATAAAAATATCTTGGAATTGATATTCACAACAAGCTCAATTGGAATTATAACATTGAGAAAAGGATTATTGGGGGATGAAAAGCTTATTATGGGCTTGAAAACAATTGTAAATTAGTTGATCTTTGGAGTTGGGATAAGAAGAAACTCCTCTTTGAGACTATTGTTACACATGTTATTCTTTATGGATGTGAAGTCTTGGGCTGTAGTATCTCTTGTGAATCCTGGAGAAAGATAGAGAAAATACAAAAGAATTTTATAACCTATAATGTCAAAATTAAAGGAAATACACCCTATCCCATCCTCCTCTTAGAAACAAGCCTCTCCCCCATTGAGAGCATGGCTATGACTAGATACCTAATGTATAAGAACAAGTTAAACAACATGGAAGACAAGAGGCTTCCTAAAATTCCTTCAAAATCGAGTCATAACCACCATCGACTCAAGTGAGGATGACATAAAGATGCCCGGTCTTAGCTAAAATATTGGGGAATCATGGAAGACACCATTTTGCAGAATAAAAATACTAATAAAAAAACATCAAATCAAAATTTAAGGAGAAAATGTGGTGTGATAAAAAGTTAGAGGAAAAAAGAAAATTATTATATTATAAGGATGTAATCAACCCTAATCTAGAAGATCAAAATTATCTATCTGTTTTGCCAAGTGTAAATAAAAAAATAAGCATTGCTAAGATAAGAACAAATTCTCACGAGCTCCATATTGAAACTGAGCATTGGTCAATTCCTAAAACGCCATGGGATGAAAGAGTGTGTCACCTTTGTGACACTAAGAAGGTTGAATATGAAAATCAATTTCTCTTAGATTGTCAAGCCTATACCCATATTAGATCTCATTTTCAAAATATTTGTCACACTACCAACCTTCCTAACCTCTTAACTCAACAAAAGTATGGTGATCTTGGAAAACTTCTCTTAATGATTTTTTAGCACATAAACAAAATTCTAAAGAATTACAAGTAATCATTTACCCTTTTAAGTTCCGATAGACCAATTCGGTCTTAGTGGACGTTAATCATCATCATCATCATCATAAAAAATAATATCATATTAAAATTTAACAAACTAAATTGTTTATTAAACTTTTAAAAAAATAATGATAATAATAATAATGTAAGATTTAGTCAATGATTGTCATTATAACCTCAAACTTAATTGAAAGATAATATGCGATATTTACATTGAAATGTTCATTAACCTAATTCGTTATTAACAAGTTCATTCATTGGTTTAAATTGTGTGTAAGTTAGTATTAACAAGTTCATTTATGAGTTGAATTTGTGTGTAAGTTAGCATTGGAGTAAGGTAAGGAACCATCACATTAACTTAGAGAGTTCACATTATATTTATTATATTAGAGAGTTTATAAAATTTGTGTATAAGTTAGTATTAGCAAGTTCATTTATGAGTTGAATTTGTGTGTAAGTTAGTATTGGAGTAAGGTAAGGAACTATCACATTAACTTAGAGAGTTTACATTTTACATTATATTTACTATATTAGAGAGTTTACATTTTACATTATATTTACTATATTAGAGAGTTTACATTATATTCATTATATTTGTATGGCTTTAAGTTTATTTATATTTATGTGTTACATTGATTATTTCTTTTATTATAAAATATAGTTTATTTATATTCACTTGATATTGGATTTACTTCATTTATGAAAACTTCATATATTCTATATCGATTTGTGGTGGTGGTTTCGTTGTCTTAAATTAATGTGATTTTCTTTGGGACTTTATGTTTTGAACAATATATATATTTTTTATTGGATGGTTTTAATGTAACTAAGGGAATAGTCTAGCTACTTAGAAAGTATCTAAGTAATAATTATATCAAACATGATATAATTATATCAAACATAATAATAATTATATCAAACATAAACGTATCATTATGAATGTTATTAAAGTTTTTAGTGAAGATGTTTCATTTACTTAGAAAGTATCTACATAATAATTATATCAAACACGAACGTATCATTGTGAATGATATTAAATTTTTTAGTGAAGATGTTTCATTGTTGCATACATAAAGAGGTGGAGATATGTTTTCATGAAAAATGATGCTTTTATTGAATGTGAAGCATTATAGATGTTTGATTGTTTTAGTTACTTAGGTAAGTAGAAACCACCTTTATGTAATTAGGTCGAAAGCTATATAATATGTAAGTGGTTAGAATTCATCCATAAACATGAATATCGTTACAAACACATAATGAAGGAAAATAATATATGTAGAAAGCATGTAAATTACTTTAAAAAGAAAAATAGAAGAATTGATGATCATATACCAATGAAAAATCTTTGTTGTTACACCATAGAGGATGAGTGAGTGAAAGTGGACTCTCCCTTCCTCCTTGGGATAGTTCTTTGTGTTCTTTCAGATTTATGTTCTCTCTCTCTTAGTGAAGAAATGTGTAAGAAATCTTCATGGGAAGAGGTCAATAAATTAGCTATTGGCTGTGGATGTAGAAACTGATGGCTTGAGAATGTGATTCTCAATGGTCATTTGAACAACATGAACTTGCACATGGCTCTTATTATAGCCAATTGTGAAGCTCCATTAAAGCTAGTTCCAAGTGTAAATATTGCAACTTGGTTTTTGGTTACCCATGCCTTGAAGAGGCATGTAACCTCTAAAGTACTAAAGGTTAATGGGTATGGATCTTAAGAATGCATGATGAATCAATCTTGGAGTACCCTTGATGATAGTTTTGATATTTATTGTGTCAAGCGTGGTTGAGATTTCACTTCGGGATGATTTGCATGGATTTTATAGGAACATCCATGCAAGCCCACATATTGTGAAAACTCTACACTATGAATTCATGCAATCATATTAAAATCCTAGTATATATAGTTTTGGTACTCTAGTTAGGATGGTGTATTATTTCCATGGAATAACACCTTGTTATGTTGTACTAATGAATCTTCTGGTGATCAGTTGTATAGCTATGTGAGCAATTTTTAGGTGATAACAACAGATGCTTGACCACATTGAGTGCTATCTATAAAAAAATTAGAATGATCGAATAGACACTTCAATGATATATTAATATTAATGAGGATTAGATAAATGGTACTTCTTATAATAATGGAGTTAATAAAAATAAATTCACATGCTAATACTTCAAATTTCATCTCATTGATGGCACACCAATTATGTAATATAAAGCCTCGGTTAAAGGGATTAAAAGTGGTCACCTCATATTAATGTGTGGCACTCTTTGCAGGATGGTCATCTAGACTTACATGGAAATGTAGATTGTCAAATACATTGGTAAAGATACCTTTTGGTATGGAAGAAATAAATAAAAGGGTTATAAATATATATATCACACTAGACGAAAGGCATTGACAAGGAGAAGAACAATATTGGTATTCCAATATAACTTATTGGGAGAATATCTTAAAATATTTGGATAACACCTTTGTGAACATTTAACACTCAAATGCTAATTTCCATCCATCCAAAATGCAAGAAATAAGCAATAACATTGATATAAAACCCACACATGAAGTCATGGAATATTATTTAAGGGATAATGTCAACACTCTTGAGGATCATTATGTTTTACATTTATATAACAAGCCTAGAGATCAATTCTCCCTAAGTGAATGTTTTGTTGAAGGAAAAAAGATCATGACACAATCATTAGATCCACATTGTGCAATATGGTTAAAGCAGAGGGAAATGTATATTTAGATTCATATGCTACCACTCAGACAAAAACGGTAGTGGTTTATTTGTCAAATCCCATAGGAACATTGAGAGAAAACAAAGTTTTGTAAAAAAATGTTAAAAAAACTCAATAATAGGTTGGAACATAAGGAATGACATCCATCAATGTGAATAACATGATGTGGCATTGGTTTCCAAAGGAATAATAGAAGGGAGAGACAATAAAAATGAGTGGAAATGGATTTAAAGTAATTAACCCACAATGAGAACAAGTTGAACATAATAGAATGAGTGAGAACAGTACTAATGAATGAGAGTTTAACTGAATAAATAACTTCCATAATTTTCATTTTTAATAACTTGTAGCATGCAATAATTTATAAATGAGTAGATAATTTTAATTAATAACTATTACTCCAGGGAAAACTATTGAAGGTAAATTGTTGTCTTCTATCTTGCTCTAGAATGTGGGTTTTGTGAATACAATTTCCACAATAAATGATTATAGTATTCATAGTTAAGGTGAGGAAGTTAGTGAAAATCATTGACTTGTAGTTTTCATTTTTTTGTATGGAGCCTTATTATATGATACCATAAATGTTTATGACAATTTATAACTCTACAATGCATTGATTGTCATCAATTGTTTTTATTTTTTTGTATCTCTTAATATATTAAGAAATACAAACCCTAGTAATATATATGAACATACAAAAACAAATGTTGTATATTAATCTTGGATTTAGATATATACACATTAGAAAATAAATTCAAAATATTGAAATCCAAATACACATTGTAACAATTCAATATTTCACTTTTGGAATCAAAATTCACAATTTCATAATCTAAATTAACACTTTTAGATTTCAAAATTCACACTTTCAAATCAAATCTCACACATTTAAAATATAAATTCACACTTATAGAATCAAAATTTGCATTCCCAAGAACCAATATGCACACTTTTGGAATCTAATTTTGCACTTGAGAAACATCGATATTGTGATGGCCCCTTCGTTACTGCAACGAATAGCGATGTGCAAAAGGTAGATATATATTTTTCTTCACACTAGGAAATTAAAATCGACACAACATAATTGATAGCAACACAAGAGAAACATCATCAGAATTTACTAACGACACAATCAACACATTAACATAATTAATAGTGACACATCATGTGTTAATCAACACATAAGAAAAATCATCAAGTTTGTCTTAAAACAACATCATTATCGACCAATCAACATTTATCAAAAGGAATCTGTGACATCCCCAAAAATAAAATATTTTTGAAATTTAAAATTGCTGGAAATTTATTCTGTTTTTAGTAAATTTGAATTTGAATATTTTTTTCCATTTATGGCAATTCCGAATTTGGTAATTGTAATTAATTATTTTGATTGTTGGGAAGAGACCTGATTTGACCCAACTAACTATTTGACTATGACACTTTTATGGAAACATGATATTTTATATTGATTGCAGGAGGACAAATGGAACAACCATGTTAAATTTAGTTGACTATTACTCCATGAGTGGGGAACATGTTGGAACTACCTTTGGGCTGATTATTACAAGTGGAAAATTAGTGATTTGGCCATTGGCAGCCCTTGAAATTCAGGGATATGGAAAGCTGCAAAAATTCCCAAGGGAGGGAAAAAGACCTGGGCAAAATTGATAAATAGCATATGTGAGGAGGCAGGATGCTACCAAATATGTGGAGAAAAGGGACTACGGATTTTCCTTGCTGTTATGAGAACTACTGAGTAAGTGTGAGGTAAGAGGATCACTGCTGGAATTTGTGGACACTATTGAGGAGAAGTCTTCCAAATTTGCCCTCATGGATTCATGGTCAGGCTAGGGGTGAATCGGGCAAGAAATTTTGGCTGCCTATCCTATGGTTGGGAGGAACGTGGATGTTCCCTTTGTCTTCCCGCAAATCTGGTTCAGATATGTTGATCTACTCCTTCTCTGTGTTAAATAATCATTTATACTGGTGATATGTATATATTAATTCTGTATTGAAGTACTTCCATGGGAGAAATCTGTCATGTCATAATCCATTTCTGTAATAGGAAAAACTTGTTGGTTTGTAATCATTTCATCGCTTTATGAAGGCGGATCGGTGGCCGTATTGGCCCTTCAAGAAGTGAGGGTTTGTTGTCAAGCGGTGGCTGCCTTAGCCTTTGCAGGCCACCAAATACCATCACCGCCTTGATTTAATTTTTCATAAGGTCGAAGGGGCAAGTTTTGTTCCCATAAATACTTGAATCATATTGCAATTCCAGACATAGAGGGTGAGATAGTTTGAAAGCATTTCCTCAATTGATTTGGTTGTTCCCTGTTTTGGAGGTTTTCTCTGCGATTATAATTTTTCTGTTACTGAGTTTGTGAACTCATTTTTATTTTTCAATAAATTCATTTTTTGAGCAAACACAATAATTATTTGTTTTTACCAATTACGAACCCGGTCATTTATTTATTCCGAGTTTATTTGTTGGAGTGTGTGATTTTTAAAAAGAGGTTAAATACAAAATTGATATTTTGGCATTCGGGACTTGCTTGTTACATATATGCGGAGCTTCATTTCTTTACCAAACACCAAAACCCGAAATTGTTGGGCCCACACCCTAATCACTTTTCACAATTCATCATTTCTTATTTCATTTTGTTTGTGCGTCAGGTGTTCGTAAACCCCGAAATTCTGAACCCCGAAACCCCAAAGTACTGGTCCCACATTCCATTCACATTTTTGCAATTTGGGAGTTGTTGTATGTTGGTGTCTGGCATTTGAAATCGTGAAATCCCGAACCCCAAAACCCCGAAGTGTTGGTCCCACATTCCATTCACATTTTCACAATTTGGGAGTTATTGTATGTTGGTGTTTGGAATTGGAAATCGTGAAATCCTGAACCCCGAAACCCCGAAGTGCTGGTCCCACATTCCATTCACATTTTCGCAATTCGGGAGTTGTTGTATGTTGGTGTTTTGAAATCGCAAAATCCCGAACCCCGAAACCTCGAAGTGTTGGGCCCATAGTCTTTCTGAATTTTGTGATTCGACAGACAACGTGGTCTTTTGTTTTTTGTGTTTGGCATTTGTAATTGCCGAAACCCGATTGACCTCTATTTTTTCAAAAAACTGTAGGAATATAGTAGGAATTATTTGTTATAGGAACAACTCCAATACTGTAATGAATGGACTGGTAGAAACGATGGAGGATCTTCATCCGAGATAGAGATAGAATAGAAATAATAGATCATATTACAAGTCATTGTGTACAGGGCATGACAAGTACACAAATTATTGTATATGAAAGTATTAAACTAATTAAGCAGATTTTTAGCGCGATTTTTCTAAGAGTTCTTCTTGCCATGAGGTCATACACTTTTAAGTATTCAAATTTTCGTAATTAGACTATTGTTTAATGGCATAAATCATAGAGAACAAGATGGGATCCTTCGAGTTAACTATGCTTGATGTGTAAGCTACTGGTGTGTAAGAATGAGACCCAAGTTTGGTAGATATACTTGCATGTTTATATTTTCTGTAAGTAAAGATGTAGGACCGTAGCACATAACTAAGCTTTCCAATTATTAAACCAGACTTAAGATGAAACTATACCTATGACAGTGAATCGCTCTCTATATATTTAGAGAAAGCTATAGGAATGTACATATTTATAGGTGGAAATAAGTAGAGATGTTAATGGAGAGTTAAAGAGAATTCCCTATAGTAAGAATGATAATATACGCCTTTATACATGCACATAACAGACAATCAAAATACCTACTGTTCTAGTAGTCTTGAAGATCCAACCTTGCAATTAAAAGAATAATTAAATGTGCAGAACTGATTACTTTGACAATCCCAGACTCCTTGTCCTTCCAACTTCCAGTCGCCAAAACGTCGAAAGGGGCTTAACAGTTCTGGATTGCCCTTAGCCTTCGTCCATGTGACCACCACTCTGTCATCACGTGCTTAACATCAAAGCACTATCGGATTTTCGTGATTCGGGGAATCGCGATGCAAGTGTTCCTCCTGTTCTAGGTCCTTCGAACTCCCGGACCCTGAAATGTCGAAATCTCCCCCTTGAGAGATCAACGATCTAGATTCCTGTTGAACCAATGACCACGATCCATCTGGATCGACGATCCACAACCTTTCAGGATGTTCCCCAAACCTTGTCTACTCGCCACATGTCCTCCTTGATGAACGGTGTCGATCGTTTCGCAATTTCACGAACCGAGAGTTCATGATGCAGCGACTCCAAAATCACTTGCCGCTCTAAACCCTGAACTCCGAAATAGCGAAAGTCAATGCCTTAGAGTGTTGGAAGACACTTGGACTTAATATCCTTGCTTCTCTGCAAGATCCAACGACTCTCGCAACTTCGACACTTCTTCCACGAAGTGTTTCCACCGTTCATATGTCTCCTCTCCCGGGGTGCTTCTAAGCGCTTAAATCCATTGTAACTTTGTGTGATCCTATGGCTCTCGGGATCTTGACACTCTTCCCCGAAGTGTCTCCACAGTTTGTTTCAGCTGATCTCCTACACGACCACCCAGAGGTTAAAGCCTATGCGCCCAGATCCTTTCTCTTAACCTCAAGGGTTCCTTCGACCTAAGTTTAGATATGGCCTATATACATATAAGTATGTTGGAGTAGTTTGAAAGTTAAGGAAAGTGATAGAATTATGGAAAGAATTTATCCACATAATATTGTTTGTTTGAAGTAAACTAGACTGGTGTAATAATGTCATTATGGACAAAAATGTATCTTACCCTCCCTTAAATTCTAAAGCTTAAACAAAATTGAATTATATCATAGAATTTTTTTTTTATGGTGAATTTGAGGTCCATTACATATGGTATCAGAGCAAAAGCTACAACACTGGGCCTGAACAGGGCCACATTAGCTACTTAGTATACATTCCGACGTATGTAAAACTAATAAATCTTATGGTTTCAAACAAAAATCCCTTTCTATTTTTTTTTGTAAATTATGGCAGCTTAGGAGGGTGTAAAAATCAGGATGCAAGGAAATCTGCAGCAAGGACCTCCTAGAGATCCAAGAAAGAACAGTGATGGAAGCTCACCCATGGAGGTGTTGGAAACAATGGGGAATCTTATTGTTGAACTGCAGGTTTTCAAGGTTGACAATGAAAAATTGAAGAAAGCACAGCAGGAACAACAAGAGATAAATGAAGTCCTGCTGCGTAGTATAGTAACCAAGAAAATCCCAAAAGACGATAACCATGACGAAGAATTCAGCAAAAGGGCCTCCAAGAATTCTGGACCGGAAACAAAAAAAGAAGATAGATCGTCTGAAGGGACACCTTCAGCGGAAGACAAAACTATACCAGACAGAAAAAGAAAACAAGTAGACCACCTTGAAGGAGAATTTAAAAATATTAAACCAGCTACCTTTGATGGAGAATCCAGGACAGGAGAAGAAGTTGAGGCATGGTTGTTGGACATCAAAAAATACTTCCAGATCTACAACTATTCCAACAACATGAAAGTCATAATGGCCATCTACAATCTGAAGGGGAAGGCCAACATTTGGTGGCAGGACCTAAAATTGGCCAAGGGCCTAAAGGAGAAATAGTTGGAATGGTCCGACTTTAAGAAGTATTTCAAGAAACAATACATTTCTGAAAGTTATTATGAAAGGAAGATGAAAGAATTTTACGAGTGATGACTCAGACAGATGACGATGGAGGACCTTATAAATAAATTTCTATAACTACTAAGGTTCGTACCATACATCTGGGAGGATAAGGTAAAAATCCAGCGATTCTTAAGCTGTTTACCATAGGCCTACCAGGATAGAATTGAGTTTGATAACCCCAAATCCTTGAGTGAGGTATTCAGGAAAGCACGAATGTGCTATGACCAGTATAAACAACAGGTAGAGTTTTCCAAGACCTGGAAGGATAAAAAGCAAGATCGAATGAACCAGCAGAAGAAGGGATACTAGCCAACTCCTTATCGGAATGCAACAAAAAGTTTCCCAAGGAAGGATTTTCACTCCAATCATCCGAATACACAAGGTAGTGGTAAACCGGTAAACCTGGGAACAAAGAAGTTTGGGGACAACTCTCGTCAGCCATTAAAGTGTTGGGAGTGTGGAGAGCCTCATCTAAGGAGGAACTGTCCATGTTTAATGGAAACAAATAGAATTGTTGTTCACAATTTGCAGGAAGCTTCGATAGTGAGAGACGTGGGCATAAGTCTACATCGGATAAATGCAACCATAGATGGTCGACAAGTTGACCACCAGTCCTCGGTGGTATAAATTGAAGGTAAAATCAATGACACTCAAATTTATGTTTTAATTGACCCTAGAGATATGTTAAGTTATATTACTCTCGATGTAGTAGAGTCGAATAAACTTAAGAAATTGAAGTACGCAAAATCATGGCTTGTACAACTAGCAACATGTACTAAAAGGAAAGTAGTTGACTTTATTTCTGATCTTGAGTTCATCTTAGATGGTCAAAAGATAAGGACCAATCTGAACATCCTACCACTAGCATCTTATGATATGATTATTGGGATGGATTGGTTGGAACAACACAAAGGAGTACTAGAATTTTATACAAAGATACTTAGCTATAAAGATAATTTTGGCACTGTTAGAATAGCCCAAGGCATACCAAAATCGGTATCAGTCATACACATTTCAGCGATGCAACTCAAGAAATGTATTAGAAAGGGATGTCAAGTTTACGCCATCCAAGTGACGAATCTATTAGGAAAAGAATATAAGCCCAAGTTATAAGACTTTGTTGTCCTACGTGAATTCAGAGACATGTTTGTGGATGAGATACTAGAATTACCTCCTAGAAGTGAAATAGATTTCTCCATAGACTTACTACCCAGATCAGCCCCTATCTCAAAAACACCCTACCTAATGAGTCTACCAGAACTGACAGAATTAAAAATACAATTACAAGAATTTTTGGACAAAGAGTATATCAGACCGAGTGTCTCGCCATGGGGATCACCAGTCCTCTTTGTGAAAAAGAAAGATGGTACTCTAAGACTATGTATCGATTATAGACAACTGAAAAAAATGACCATTAAGAACAAATACCCCTTACCTAGGATGAATGATTAGTTCGATCAAGTTGGTGGGGCCAAGATATTTTCAAAATTGGATTTACGATCCGGTTATCATCAAGTTAGGATAAAGGACGAGGACATAAACAAAACAAATTTTCGAATAATATACATACATTACGAGTTTGTAGTCATACCTTTTGGACTCACTAACGCACCAACCACATTTATGTGCTTGATGAACAACATTTTCAGTCAGTACTTAGACAAGTTTGTAGTAGTATTTATCGACGATATTTTGGTCTATTCTAAAATGGAGGAGGAACATGATGAACACTTAAGAATAGTTCTGCAAACATTAAGGAAACACAAACTATATGAAAAATTCGACAAATGTGACATTTATCAAAAAGAAATACAATATTTAGGACATGTCATTTCCTCGAAAGGTATTGCCGTAGACCCGGAAAAGATAAAATCCATTATGGAATGGCCAGTACCTAAGGATGTGGTAGATATCCAGTCATTCATAGGAATCACCGGATATTATCACAGATTTATAAAAGGGTTTTCCAAGATAGCCTACCCTATCACGTCATTACAAAAGAAAGGGACCAAGTTTAACTGGTCGCAAAAGTGTCAAGACAGTTTTAACAAGCTGAAAGAATTATTGACATCGACACCCATTTTGAAGGTAGCAGACCCAGATAAAGACTTCATAGTTTGTGTTGATGCAAGTAAAGAGGGACTAGGTGGTGTCTTAACTCAGGAAGGGAACGTGATTTGTTACGAGTCCCGAAAATTAAAAGAACATGAGCGAAATTATGTCACTCATGACTTAGAATTGGCAGCAGTAATACATGTCTTAAAAATGTGGTGACACTCTATAATGGGCAGAAAATTCCTAATATTGACGGATAATAGCGGGGTGAAATATCTATTTAACCAACTAGATCTTAATGCAAGACAAGCAAGGTGGATAGGCTTCCTTATCAAATTCGACTTCGAGGTCAGACATATCAAGGGTAAGGAAAATAAAGTAGCAGATGCTTTAAGCAGAAGAGTCCATGGGTTATTTGAGATAAATATCAGCAGGGAAGAAAGCGATCTAGAACAAAGAGTAAGGACGACAAGTATTAATGACGGAAAGTACACTAAGGCGATGGAAAAATTTCAAAACAGTATCGCAAACTCAGATAAACCAGATCTAAGTATCGACAAGAAGGGACTATTACGATTTAAAAACATACTTTACATACCAGATTCAACTGAGTTAAAATTAGCTGTTTTAGACGAAGTGCATAATAAACCGTATTCTGGCCATCTAGGTTACCAGAAAACAATAACAACACTCAGAAAACTATTTTACTGGCCTAATATGAAGGGTGAAATAACAGAGTACTTGGCTAGGTGCCAAGATTGTCAGCAGGTTAAGGCCGAGCACCAGCACCCAGCTGACCTATTATAGCCATTACCAGTACCAGAATGGAAATGGGAGACTATATCACTAGACTTTATAACAGGTTTGCCTAAAACTCAGAAACAAAATGATTGTATCATGGTTGTAATTGATAAACTCAGTAAATTTGCACACTTTATTCCTGTAAAATCTACTTTTAAAGCTATAAACATTGCTGAAATATTCATGAAAGAAATTTTTAGACTGCATGGTATTCCTAAAATGGTGGTTTTAGATAAAGATGTAAAATTTACATCCGCTTTTTGGAAGGAATTGTTTGCAGGACTAAACACTAACTTGAACTTTAGTATGAGATATCATCCAAAAATGGATGGACAGACCGAAAGGGAAAACCAGATCATAGAGGATATGCCTCACATGTACATAAGAACAAAACCGAGCAAGTGGGAAGACTACCTGCACTTGGTAGAATTTGCATATAACAATGGGTACCAAACTTCGGCTAAGTTGAGCCCTTTCGAAATACTGTATGGAAGAAAGTGTACAACTCCAATTAGCTGGGATAACCCAGCTGACAGACTCATGGTTGGACTAGAGATGCTCCAAGAAATGGAGAACATGGTCAGAAAGGTACAACAGAACTTGAAAGAAGCACAAGACAGACAAAAGAGTTATGCAGACTAGAAAAGGAGACACTTGGAATTTCAAGTGGGAGACCATGTTTACTTGAAGGTCAAAGCCCAAAAAAGCTCGTTGAAGTTAGGAAACTGTGCCAATATGGCACCCAGGTTTTGTGGGCCCTTTAAGATACTAGCTCAAATTGGACCCGTAGCATATCAACTTGCACTTCCAGCTAATCTAAGAATTCATAATGTATTTCATGTTTCTTTGTTGAAAAAGTATATTGATGACCCTACTCATATGATTTATTGGAACTTGGTGTAGGTGGAACCCGAAGGCGAGTTCCAGGTGGAACCCCTGCGCATTCTAGACTGGAGAGAAATAGCACTTCGAAACAGAGTCGTCGCTCAGGTAAAGGTACAATGGAAGCACTTTAGTCCTGAGGAGGCCAGTTGGGAGTTGGAGGGAGATTTGTGGAAATATCATCCAACCCTGTTCTAAGAAGGGAACGAACACCGAGGATAGTGTTTTACTGAAGGGGGAAAGGATGTGACATCCCCCAAAATAAAATATTTTTGAAATTTAAAATTGTTGGAAATTTATTCCGTTTTTAGTAAATTCGAATTTGGAATTTTTTTTCCATTTATGGCAATTCCGAATTTGGTAATTGTAATTAATTATTTTGACTGTTGGGCAGAGACCTGATTTAACCCAACTAACTATTTGACTATGACACTTGTATGGAAACAAAATATTTTATATTGATTGCAGGAGGAGAAATGGAACAACCATGTTAAATTTAGCTGACCATGACTCCATGACTGGGAAACATGTTGGAACTACCTCAAGGCTAATTATTACAAGTGGAAAATCAGTGATTTGGCCATTGGAAGCCTCTGAAAATCAGGGATTTAGAAAGCTGCGAAAATTCCCAAGGGAGGGAAAAAGACCTGGGCAAAATTGATAAATAGCATATGTGAGGAGGCAGGATGCTGCCAAGTATGCGGAGAAAAGGGACTATGGATTTTCCTTGCTGTTATGATCATTGTTGAGTAAGTGTGAGGCAAGAGGATCATTGCTGGAATTTGTGAACATTACTGAGGAGGATTCTTCCAAATTCTCCCTCATGGATTCATGGTCAAGCTAGGGGGTGAATCGGGCAAGAAATTTTGGTTGCCTATTCTACGGTTGAGAGGAACGTGGCTATTCCCTTTGTCTTCCCGCAAAACTGGTTCAGATATGTTGATCTACTCCTTCTCTGTGTTAAATAATCATTTATACTGGTGATATGTATATATTAATTTTGTATTGAAGTACTTCCATGGGAGAAATCTGTCGTGTCATAATCCATTTATGTAATAGGAAAAACTTGTTGGTTTTTAATCATTTCACCGCTTTATGACGACGGATTGGTGGCCATATTGACCCTTCAAGACGTGAGGGTTTACTGTCAAGCGGTGGTCGCCTTAGCCTTTGCAGGCCACCAAATACCATCATTGCCCTGATTTAATTTTTCCTAAGTTCTAAGGAGCAAGTTTTGTTCCCATTAATACTTGACTCATATTGTAATTCCGGACACAGAGGGTGAGATAGCTTGAAATCATTTCCTGAATTGATTTGGTTGTTCCCTATTTTGAAGGTTTTCTTTGCGATTATAATTTTTCTGTTATTGAGTTTGTAAACTCATTTTTATTTTTTGAGCAAGCACAGTAATTATTTGTTTTTACCAATTACGAACCCGGTCATTTATTTATTCCGAATTTATTTGTTGGAGCGTGTGATTTTTAAAAAGAGGTTAAATACAAAATTGATATTTCGGCATTCGGGACTTGCTTGTTACATATATGCAGAGTTCCGTTGCTTTACCAAACACCAAAACCCGAAATTGTTGGGCCCATACTCTAATCTCTTTTCGCAATTCGACATTTCTTATTTCATTTTGTTTATGTGTCAGGTGTTCGTAAACCCCGAAACCCTGAACCCCGAAACCCCGAAGTGCTAGTCCCACATTCCATTCACATTTTCGCAATTTGGGAGTTGTTGTATGTTGGTGTCTGGCATTTGAAATCGTGAAATCCCGAACCCCGAAACCCTGAAGTGCTGGTCCCAAATTCCATTCACATTTTTGCAATTTTGGAGTTGTTGTATGTTGGTGTTTGGCATTTGAAATCGCGAAATTCCGAACCCCGAAACCCCGAAGTGCTGGTGCCACATTCCATTCACATTTTCGCAATTCGGGAGTTGTTGTATGTTGGTGTTTGGCATTTGAAATCGTGAAATCCCAAACCCCGAAACCCCGAAGTGATGGGCCCATAGTCCTTCCGCATTTCGTGATTCGGAAAACAGCATGGTCTTTTGTTTTCTGTGTTCGGAATTTGTAATCGCCGAAACCCGATTGACCTTTGTTTTTTCACAAAATTGTAGGAACATAGTAGGAATTATTTGTTATAGGAACAACTCTAATACTGTAATGAATGGACTGGTAGAAACGATGGAGGATCTTCATCCGGGATAGAGGTAGAATAGAAATAATAGATCATATTACAAGTCACTTTGTATAGGGCATGACAATTACACAAATTATTGTATATGAAAGTATTAAACTAATTAAGCAGATTTTTAGCACAATTTTTCTAAGAGTTCTGCTTGCCATGAGGTCATACACCTTTAAGTATTCGAATTTTCGTAATTAGACTATTGTTTAATGGCATAAACCGTAGAGAACAGGATGGGATCCTTCGAGTTAACTATGCTTGATGTGTAAGCTACCGGTGTGTAAGAATGAGACCCAAGTTAGGTAGATATACTTGCATGTTTATATTTTCTGTAAGTAAAGATGTAGGACCGTAGCACATAACTGAGGTTTCCAATTACTAAACTAGAATCAAGATGAAACTATACCTATGACAGTGAATCGCTCTATATATATTCAGAGAAAGCTATAGGAATGTACATACTTATAGGTGGAAATAAGTAGAGATTTTAATGGAGAGTTAAAGCGAATTCCCTACAGCAAGAATGATAATATATGCCTTTATACGCGCACATAGTAGACAGTCAAAATACCTACTGTTCTAGTAGTCTTGAAGATCCAACCTTGCAATTAAAAGCATAATTAAATGTGCAGAACTGATTACTTTGACAATCCCAGACTCCTTGTCCTTCCAACTCCCGGTCACCGAAACGCCAAAAGGGGCTTAACGGTTCTTGATCGCCCTTAGCCTCCATCCACGTGACCACCACTCTGTGACTACGCGTTTAACGTCAAAGCGCTATCGGATTTTCATGATTCAGGGAATCGTGATGAAAGCGTTCCTCTTGTTCTAGGTCCTTCGAACTCCTGGACCCCGAAATGCCGAAATCTCCCCCTTGATAGATCAACGGTCCAGATTCCTCTTGAACCGATGACCATGATCCCACTGGATCGACGATCCACAACCTTTCGAGATTTTCCCTGAACCTTGACCACTCACGACGTGTCCTCCTTGATGAATGGTGTCGATCGTTTCACAATTTCGTAAACCGAGAGTTCACGATGCAGCGACTCCAAAATCACTTGCCGCTCCAAACCCCGAACTCTGAAATAGTGAAATTCAACACCTTAGAGTGTTGGAAGACACTCGGCCTTAATCTCCTCACTGCTCTGCAAGATCCAACGACTCTCGCAAATTCAACACTTTTTACACGAAGTGTTTCAACCGTTCATATGTCTCCTCTCCTGGGGTGCTTCTAAGCGCTTAAATCCCTCGTAACTTGGTGCGATCCTATGGCTCTTGGGATCTTGACACTCTTCCCTGAAGTGTCTCCACTGTTCGTTTTAGCTGCTCTCCTGCGCGACCACCCAGAGGTTAAACTTTGTGCACCCAGATCCTTTCTCCGAACCTCAAGGGTTCCTTCGACCTAAGTTTAGATATGGCCTATATACATATAAGTATGTTGGAGTAGTTTGAAAATTAAGGAAAGTGATAGAATTATGGAAAGAATTTATCCACATAAGCTTTTCTGTTCGAAGTAAACTAGATTGGTGTAATAATATCATTATGGACAGAAATGTATCTTACCCTCCGTTAAATTCTAAAGCTTAAACGAAATTGAAATATGTCATAGAAATTTTTTTTTTTATGGTGAATTTGAGGTTCACTCGCAAGAAAACTCGGTCGCCAACTTCATAATTGCGGTCAACGTGATGCACATTTGTAACATCCAGCTCTTGTGCATGCTGAGCGAACTTAGTCTTTGAGGACACTTGCTTGCAAGTGATCCAGATTATTATACTATTAAACATTTGATTTTGATTATGAGGCGTTATGGGTTGATCACATGTTTTTTTGCTGCATTGACTTAGACATGTGTTATTGACTCATTTTTACTGTGTGTGCAGGAATTTGGACCTCGAGGATGCAGAGGCATCGATGGAACCCCTTGGAATTTGGATCGATTCGAGGAGTGAACTATTGTGGTTTGATTGCTTTATATGCGATATTAGTGCATCTGATTAGATGATATGATTATGGATATATTTTTGACATGATTTGTTGATGATGAAGGTTAACGATAGCTTGCCGACTAGACTCACATGTGGAGTAGAGGGGTCACGCACGACTACCAAAGACGTTGAGGGAGAGGTGTGGACAACAGCCCTGCCACATCCTACTAGCACTCCCGCCGTGGCTTGAACTGTAGGTTAACGACTACCTAGTTCAATAAGACCCATGATGTTGTGAGGGATGACTGCGACAGTCACTCATGATGATTCTAAGGGGCACGCAATAAGGCAGGGGCATTATTCATTAGAGGCCCTTAGTCTCCCGCAAGATCACCTGGCAGAGTATTGAGTCTAGGGGTTTTTTATGTCTACCAAGTGAGTCAAGAGGCAAGTGGCACCCTTGGAGCACGTGGTGCGTCCTGAAGGGCACGTCGACAAGAAAAATGGAAAGAGGCGAGTGGCACCCTTGGAGCATGTAGTGCGTCCTGAAGTGTACATCGCATGAGAGAAACAGAAAGAGGCGAGTGGCATCCTTGGAGCACCTAGTGCGTCCTGAATGACACGTCGCATGAGAGAAACAGAAAGAGGCGAGTGGTAACCTTGGAGCACCTAGTGCATCCTGAATGACACGTCACATTGTTATTTAATAATTGGATAAACCTAGATGGCTTTAGGATGAATAATGTGTTAAGGATGATTTAAAACTTTTCCCCTAATAAAATGTCACCGAGCCTAGGAAAATAAAGTCTAGTTCTAAATTATACTTGTGATAAATTTTTTATCTATTTATTTAAATATATATATATATCTATATCTATCTATCTATATATATATATATATATATATATATATATAATCTTCATTAATCTTGTGACAAGAAGGGGTTAAGAAATTAAATTGATTTATAAAAATCTTTTGAGATAAAATTAAAAAAAGGGGGGAAATAATTGTTTTACTATATTATGCTAATTAAAATTTATTCATTAAAAAGAAAAAGGGAAAAGGGGTAAGTTTCTGCACATGCCTTTTTGAGTTTAAATAAAAAAAAGGAAAGAGGGAAATCTAAAATAATTAGGAAACTAGGAAAAAGCCGGAAACATAAAAAGAAAGGGGAAACACAAGGAAAAAACATATAGTCTAATTTAGTAAGGTATCTAGCATTTACGAACTTTCTAATTTAAACTCAACTATTAAATTAATAAGGGGGAAAGTCATTAAAACTTGTAAGGGGATATGGGGACACCTAGGAGCGATTCTAGGAGTGCCTTTAGGTGAGTGAGGAAAATGAGGTAATTAATTAATTAAGTAATGAAATTAATTTATGGAGGAATGAAGGGGATGGGTGACACTTGTACGAGGAGGATTTTTATGGATTAATTTATTAAACTTTAAATTAAATGGGATTTTGGGAAAGTAAGGGACTTCGAAACTCTATATAATGGAGGGAGGATAAGGATGATGGATCTCTTTTGTTATGCATAACGTTACGCTGCATAAATTTATACTTGACTGACTTAGTTTGTGGGAGTTGGGATACCCAGCTCGGTAAGGAGTGGTATCTCGACCTTGCGAGGCGAGCTGGGAGCTAGCTGATTCTTTGATTAGTGTGCATGGCCCCTTTGCGGGTCGAGGGGATAAGGGGGAAGAAGATTACCCCTAGCATTGGTTGGGAGGTACCGGTGAAGTCTGATCGGTCGACAAGAGGGAGTTTCACGAAGCGCGCAAGACATTAACTCAGAGTGGGCGATTGGGCAACGATATGCTTCCTTTATTTCTGCATGGTAGATTGTTAGTATGATCTATGCTTTTAATTCTACATGTTTAATTGGGTAAGGAAAATGATTGTCTTAGCATTCTAGTTGATGAATGAAATTTTCTGATAGCCTTTAGCTCAATGATTGATTGATTCCCATGACCTTCGATTCTCGACATGTCTTGACTGCCCTATGGTTTATTGATTTGTGATGATTGCGGTTGTTTTTTCCTTTCGTCCCTAGCTCATCAGTCCTCACCTGAGAAGTCGTCCAGGAGCCTGATCTATGGTCGTCACTTCGGTGTTAATAGACCTATGGATCTAAATGCCCTGCTTTTCTTTGCGTGGATGATGAGCGAAGGATGTTCCTGCCAGTCGTGTACCTATGTTGGTTGTTCTTGGTCGAGTGTTTGTCTTGCACCTTCTTGCAATTGATTTCCTCTGCATTTGTTCATCTCCCCTGCGATCAACTTAATACCTTCTGCATTTTTGTATCACCTCTATGCTCTCGGAGGGTATTTTATTCTCAGTAATTTTCATGACAGTTTCCAGCTCTTGAATGGAAAAATCTTAGCGTGCCCACTTGAGGACAGTGCATATTTTAAACTTTGTGACTGTGATGAAATGCTTTTATTGTGAGCTACCCATTGTTTGACAACGATGTTATTTTTAACTAATCGTGATTGTGTTTGAACATTCTGACAACGTTTTTACCCCTCTTTTGGTTGCGAGTTTAGCCATTTACTGCTGACGAATTTACTCATTTTATTGACAACAATTTATCTTATGTTAAACTCAGCGCTTGATAACATTCCCTGTTAACACTCAGCTTTTAGTTTTTTAAACGCAACAATTTTTTTATGAAAACACTCTGTGACAAATTACAGTGGTAATTTGCGGTGGTGCTAAGTTACTACAATAATTTTTACCACAATGTTAGTACAAGGGCTTGTGCTGCTACTTCCTTTCACGTTTTATTTCCTTATTACACCGCATTGCCAGACCTCGTCTGGTTAAACTCTCCTTAGAAAATAGCCCTTTTATTGTCATACCTGTCACTGATTCGCCTCCTTCCCTTCACAAAGGAACTCAACATCGGAAATTGGTACAACGAAATTTTAAATCATTTGCATGACCTTTTTTACTGATGTTATTCTCTATTTGTGTATCATTGAGCAGTAGATACATTACGTTTTTATTTTCTATGATATTAAATCGAACCAGAATGTCTTCTTTTTATTGAATGGTATGTCTGCTCATTACCTCTTACAAACAAATGTTTTTATTTCTTTATTTCTGGGGTGTGTTTGTACAACGATTTACTTATTTATATGATGACAACAATGTAATTTATTTTGGGGGTGTTTTTGCACTATGATTTGCTTAATTAAATGATGACATTAATGTAATTTCTTGTTGGTGTGTCTCTGTACAACAATTAGCTTATTTAAATGATGATAGCAATGAAAATTCTTGCTAGTGTGACTCTGTACAACGATTTTCTTATTTAAATGATGACATCCATGTAATTTCTTGTTGGTGTGTCTTTGTATAGTGATTTTTGTTATTTAATGATGACAACCAAGTAAATCCCTTCTGGTGTGTCTCTGTACAATGATTTTTTCTTGTTGCCTGGTGAGGGTACCCTCATTTGGAATGCGTTCCTTTAATGATGGCCTGCGTTGAATGCTTGCCTCCTTTTTTTTAACATCATTTGACAAAGAAATTATATCTCGATTGTTATGAATGCATCACTGACTGCGTATTAACATCCTTTTCCAGTAAGATTATATTAATGACAACCACCATTTTTGTAATTGATTAGAACAACATTAATTTGATTAGAACTGCATTAAATTGATTAGAATAGCATTAATTTTATTAGAACTACAATAAATTGATTAGAACAACATTAATTGATTAGAACATCATTCTGAGACAACATTAATTTGATTAGATCAGCCCTTATTATGTTTAGACAAACTTTACTTAAATCTATCACCTCTAGATTAACTTAGACCAGACTTGATGATTTAGTTTTCGTATTAATTTAACCAGATTCGTCCAAATAGATTGTATTATTGTTTATAGTTTTAGTATTGATCACTTAGACTTGCTAATTTGATTGTATTTAACGTTTAATTAGAGGGTGCTTTAATGGCTATTTGTAAATTAGACATGCTCTTTTAGAATGGTAACCAATGTTAAAATAGATTATAATCATTGACTAGTTTAGACTGGATGAATGGTTGGGTCATTGACGATGTCATGTATTAGCTTGTGTCATCCCTTGTTGTCGTCCTCCATCTTTTTGTCGACCTGTTGTTGGGGTATGGGTGTGGTTTTCCTTGGATTTTTGGATTCTACCATGTCGGATTATCTAGAGTCCTCGGTCCAGATAGGATGTGTTGTACCAAGGTTATTGACGCATCTATCACCTGGGGATGACATGATTTCTGATGAGGGGATCATGGCACACCCTATTGGATAACAACGATCAAGAACTTGGTCGGAGTCGGTGCTTTCTGTGTGAGTGTTGTCGAGCGTTGTAAGTTGCCTTAAGTGCATGGGTGGAACGCCTTCTTGCATTTGGTGCGCGCACCTTGAGGTCTAGTCTTGTTCATCAAGGTCGTTGTGTCGGGAGGGGGATGTTGTCCCTTATCTTGTAGGCATGGTATTGTTTGCGTCGGGCGGGTCGTTGTTCCTCCTTATTGTTCTACGCATTTTTTGCCCAGTTTCTCTTGTGCTAGAACATGAAGTCATTATTGTCTGTTGCTTGGACTACATGCTTGCGTTCATCGTCAATTGTGTGGTTAACTATTGTCGACGTCACCTTCTTGCCTTTAAAAAAAAGAAAATTGCACCTCTGCTTCACTTGTATCGTAACGACGAGGTCGTTACAACATCAACGTGACTCTTCTGCCAATCTTGCGCTTCTTTAATCCTTTGTTTTATCATTTGCATTTGTTCTTCCATTTATTGGATCACTTCTGGTCCTACCAGGACCCTATCCTCAACTTGATCCTAGCTTAATGATGTCCAACATGGTCTCCCATAAAGAAAATCAAATGGTGCCATCTTAATGGTACTTTGATAGTTGTTGTTGTATGAAAACTCTACCAGTGGCAAGAAATTCTCCCAACGCTTTTGTTGGTCCATTACATACATACGCAACATATCTTCCAAAATTTGGTTCATTCTTTCTGTCTTCCTATCAGTCTGTAGCTGATACACTGTACTAAATTTTAGTTTCATACCTGGTCCAAAAAACGTCCCGTAAACATCGATCCTCTATTGGATATGATCCTTTTTTTCACGCCATGCAATTTCACAATCTCGTTGACAAAAAATTTAGCTATGTCTGGCACCTGATACATCATATGCACATGAATAAAATGTGCACTCTTCGTTAGAGTGTCAACTACCACGAAAATAGAATCATGTATCCTTGTCGTCAGTGGAAATCCAATTATAAAGTCCATTGAAATGACCTCCCATTTCAATTCAGGGATAGCGTGTGGCTATAATAATCCTGTTGAATGTCTATGTTCAAATTTCATTTGCTGGCATTCTAGACATCGTGCCACATAACTAACTATGTATACTTTCATTCCTTTCTAGAAGAATAAAGGCTTAAGGTCTTCCCTCATCTTCGTGACTCCCGTATGAGAAATACATATTGCTCGATGAGAATCACTTGAGATCAAATTTATCAATTCGTCATTAGGAGTTATGTAAATCCTATTATTATACCTCATCAATCCATCGATGTCCAATATATATCCTTCAAACTTCGGTACCATCATGTTGTCTTGTCCGATATTTTCCTTAACATATTTATACCCGTCATCATCGAACTATATAGTAAAAATCTTCTCTCGAAGATTCATCTGAAGATGAATCACTGAGAATATGTGTTGTCTCTGACTCAACGCATCTGCCACTATGTTCACCCTTCCTTTAATGCACACAATCTTAAAATCGTATTCGCTAAGTATGACCAACACCTTTGTCGTGCGTTCAAGTCACTCTTCCTAAATATGTGCTACAGTCCACAATGATCTGTTTTTAGTTCGCATTTTTGTCCAATTAGATAGTTTCTCCACACTCTTAAGTCATACACATTGGCCAATAACTCCAAATCATGGGTTGCATAGTTCTCCTCATGCTTTCTTAATTTCCTTGAGATGTAGGAGATCACTCGATCGTCTTGCATCAAGACTCTACCTAAGCCTTCCTTGGATGCATCTGTGCATATCAATTCCTTTTCCATGTTGCGGACCTTTAGTATAGGCGTTATCTTCAACAACCCCTCGAGTCTTTGAAATGATTTTGTGCACTTCTCGGTCCATACAAAATTATTATTTTTCTTCTACAATTCCGTGATTGGATTTGCTATCTTGAAAAAACCTTCGACGAATTGTCGGTCATATCTTGCTAAAACCATAGAGCTACGTACTTCTTGTATGTTTTTCGGCGCATTCCATTCGATAATATCCTCTCCTTTTGTGGATCCATAGCTATACCATTGGATATAATGTGCCCCAAGTAATGAATCTTCATTCGGTAGAAAGAACATTTTGATAGTTTCTCATATAATTTGTTTTCCCATAAACACTGTAGTACCAAATGTAAATGTTCGTCATGCTCTTATTTCATCTTTGAATATATTAGTATGTCATCAATGAATACTTGAACAAACTTTTCAAAGTATTCGCGGAACACTCGATTCATCAAGCTCCCGAATACCCCCGGGGAGTTTGTTAGTCCAAAAGGTATAACAATAATTTCATAGTGTCTGAACCTTTTCTTGAATGCAGTCTTAGGAATATCTTCCCCTTTAATTTGTAACTCGTGATATCTTGATCTAAATTCAATCTTTGAAAACATCATCACGCCCTTCATTTGATCAAACAAGTCATCTATTCTTAGCAATGTATACTAGTTCTTGATCATTGCCTTATTCAATTGACGGTAGTCAATAGAAAGACTCCACGATCTGTCTTTCTTTCTTATGAAAATAAAAGGTGCACCCCAAGGTGACAAACTTGGATGTATAAGTCCCAAACCCAACAAATCCTTCAATTGCATTTTCAACTTCTGTAACTCAAGCGTTGACATCCGATAAGGCGCTCTGGCTATCGGTTCAGTTCTAGGCTTTAGGTCGATTGTAAAATCCAATTCTCTTTCGAGCGACAAACCTGGTAACCCTTCTGGGAACACGTCAACAAACTCTTGTACTACCGAGAGGTTTTCTAATCCTTCCTCCTCTCCCTTGTTATTTAGCTCTAAGATTTCATATAAATCCTTTGTGCATGTTCTTTTGTAGCTATAGGGAAGAAATGAACCTCAAGGATACTCCTTGGTTTATTCCCACAATCACTCTTCTCTACCCCACATCATTGGTCAAGCTTAACCGTTTCATCTTACAATTAAGTATTATATCATGAGATTCCAACCTTTCCATATTGATCACTATGTCGTAATATCCTAAGATCATGACATAGAGGTTTGCCTTCATTACAAAATCGCCCAAGCTAATGCTATAGTCCGTAACCCTTCCTCCAACCTTCTGTTTGGCACCCGAATCCATTTCTACATACCTAAGCTCATCCTTCTCGACTTCCTTTACCTTAATTATTTTTAGTGTTGCACTATAAATAAATATCTCTGTAGCATCTGTATCTACCAAAATAATTAAAGTTTGCTCGACGATTGTACCTGACATCTCGAGCACAGTGGATCGGTGCTTGGCTTGACAATTATTTACCGCTGCATGAATCCTGTGGGATTTTCCCAAATCTCCAACTGTAGTGTGTCTTGTTGATCCAACCTATCTGGCCTTCTCAATAGGAAAATCTCTCTAGTAATGTGGCTCTCCACACGTCCAACATTCGGTCTTCGATTCAGTATTCTTAGTCCCCGAAGTATAAGTTGTTGGCCTACCAGTATGAGATGCTGGTCTGTTCTACTGAACACGCCTAAACTTCTACTATTGTGGGTGACACTACTGCTTATGCGGTGGTCCTCTATTGAGGATTCAGTCATTGTGGTGTTATGAACGTGGATCCTATCAACCTATCTCGATTCCCTGATGTATTCTTGAATGGTGTTTGCTGCTGCTGCACACTTGATGTCGTCTGTCCCATTGGTCTTGCAGGAGTCCTACCCTGACCCCCGTGGGTCAACTCTTCCTCAGCTATGAGGGCCTTCTGGACTGCATCGTGCAACATTTGAGGCATTAGGATCCTCACCTTCGTAAAAATGTTGAAGTTAAGGTTGAACACAAACTTGTTGAACTTTAGCTTCTCCGTGTTCAGGTGTGGAACATACTAAAGTAGCTCCATAAATTTGGCCTCATACTTTGGCATCGTAGGACCACATTTTCGTAAGGCATTTAACTCATTGAGCTAGCGCTCGATGAATTTCTCTGACAAATACCTCTCTCACAATCACTCCTCGAACAGTTCCCATGACACATTCTCGACGACCATGTTTAATTGTGGTAGGAGTGTCTTCCACCAAATAAGAGTGCTCCCCTTCATCTGAAAGATCGCCATGCAGACCTTCATGTTGGAGGTATAATCGTGAAGTGAAAAGCACATTGCCATGTTTTCCAACCATGCCTCGGCGGCTAAACCATCCATGGCACACATGAACTAGGGAAACTTAACCTTCTCGAGTTCTCTGTGAATGCTACCACTACCATTTAGAGCATGTTGTGAATCCTCATTGGGTACAAGAGCCTTGGCCTCATCTCTATCTAGTCGGTTAATCAAGGCTTGTCACATCCTTTGAAAGGATCTATCAAACCAACCACATCCCCCATAACAAACTGCTGTCATCCAATGAATTGTTCTTCTCCTTAAGGGTTAGAGCCCTCTGGAGTGGATGCTACTAGAGGAGTTTCACCTCCTCCCCTAGCACCATGTCATCTACCTCCATGGTGTCCTCTAACCATGATTACCTTCATGAACAAATTTTAATTTTAATTAGCAATAAGTTATTAATCAAGTGTTTAATATAGTAGAAGTCTTAATGATCCAAAGTCGCGGGGTTGAACCTCACTTTGATACCATATGTAACGACCCCTCCCTTACAACAACAAATAACGGTGTGAAAAAGGTAGATTTTTTTTTGTTCGCATTAGGAAATTAAAATCGACACGACACAATTGATAGCAACACAAGTGAGACATCATCATAATTTACTAACAACACAATCAACACATTAACATACTTAATAGAGACACATCATGTATTAATCAATACATAAGAAAAATCATCAAGTTTATCTGAAAGCAACATCATTATCAACCAATCAACATTTATCAAAAGGAAACTACCCACCCAACCTATCCTGCATGGTTAGGACCTCCATGGCACATAAGCAATGCTCAAGTCGAGGATTCATCCGATTGATTTTGACCACTTAAGGTCTTAGGACTGGCAATTTTTCTGAGGACCAAGGAGATATCTAAATCCCACTAATATAATCAAGTTGGGAATCATCTAGATCAATCAATCCATTTTAGTTATCAATTATAAAATTGTGACAAAAATTCTATTACAACATGCATCAATTAATGGAAACAATTAGCCATCTATGAAGTATTCCATCAAGATTCCAACTACTATAACATGTATCAATTTAATTGATGCAAATTCTACCTATAAAACATTCCATCAATAGTCCAGCTACAATTTACATACATCAATTGAAAAGATGCAACTACAACCTATGCAACATTCCAACATAACCACAATTTAAGACTAGATATATCAACTATACTTATCCATTAATTTTCAAGGCGTAATGTAATAATCTACTATACTTGATCAGTTTTCACGTAAAACTAAGAGAAATTGTGCGAGAGAACAATACATAAAGGCAATAAGAACCACAAGAGCATGAGCCCAATTCCTTAGAAGTATAATTGTCTAAAATATATGTAGTAATAACTACTTGCACATGTGAACATTGTCAATAAAAATTTTCTAGTCAAATTATTTTTTTCCAATGTTAGTATCTAGCTCAATGTTAGTATCTAGCTCATAGATATGATTGAAAAGCATACGTTTATCTAGCATGCAAGGATACATAATTCAAACTTGAAATGCAATATAAGCAATTTTTATTAAGCAAGCATAGTTACTTCAATTTTCAATAGTTTGGAATTTAGTGAGATCAACTACATTCAAGTAATAGTACATATAAGGAGTTCAAGACATAGGTAAATCTATTTACCAAAAATGTTTTCAGTGCAATTGTAAATATGCAATAAAGAAATAGTTACCGACAATTTAAATACAAAAACTAGATGCTAAAAGAGAAATGTAAGTAACATTACAAATCAATAGCATCACATGGATATACCTATTTGCAATATAATATACAATATGGCTAGAATACTAAGTGCAATTTAAAACAAATTAAAATTAGGGCATGGAAATGAGTTTGTGAGTAAAAAGGAAAAATACAAAACCTTACGAATTGATAATAGTACAATAATATATTCAGTCTTGGTGTAATAGCTTTAATGAGAACCAACCCGTGGTTGAAATCCATCCGCCATCGACAACAACCAACAACCTCCAGTCAGTGCAATTGGAAGTCCAAATGCCAAGCATGGAAGCATATAAGAGCAGTGCTCAAATCATGGTAGCTAAGAATGCTCGTCGTCCCATAGAATCTGTGCGGGAAAAGAACAATTATAAGGTATGATGCGCGAGTGAGCTGAGCTATAATCGCGGAAATAAATTCTCGGTGGGTAAATTCGTTGCACGAAAGGCGCACTAAGAAACTCCGAAATCTGTCAAAGAAAGAGAAAGAAGATGGGCTCACTCAGAAAGCCCGGTTCTATCAATGGAATGAGAAAGGAGAATGGGCGCACTAAGTAAACCCATATTTGGTAAATGAAAGAACAAACAAGATGGGTGCACTCAGCAAGGCCTGTTGTATCGAAAGGAGAATGGGGCACTTAGCAAACCCATATTCGGTAAATGAAAAGAGCAAAGAAGATGGGTGCACTCAACAAGCCCGGTTATGTCGATGTAATGAGAAAGGATAATGGGCGCGCACTCAAAAATCCCATATTCGGTCAATGAAAGAGAAAATAATATGGGTGCACTCAGCAAGCTCGGTTCTGTCGATGGAATGATAAAGGATAATGGGAGCACTCAACAAACCCATATTCGGTCAATGAAATATCAAAGAAGGTGGGTGCACTCAACAAGCCCGGTTCTATCGATGGAATGAGAAAGGAGAATGGGCGCACTCAACAAACCTATATTAGGTTAATGAAAGAAAAAAGAAGATGGGCGCACTCAACAAGCCCAGTTATGTCGAAGGAATGAGAAAAGAGAACATGCACACTCAACAAAACCATATGCGGTCAATGAAAGAGAAAAGAAAATGGGCGCACTCAAAAAAATTTGTTCTATCGAGGGAATGAGAAAGGAGAATGGGAGATCTCAACAAACCCATATTCGTTCAATGAAAGCGCAAAGAAGATGGGCACACTCAGCAAGCCCAGTTCTGTCGATGCAATGAGAAAGGAGCAAGCCCAGTTCTGTCGATGCAATGAGAAAGGAGAATGGGCGCACTCAACAAACCCAATTTTGTCAATGGAAGAGTAAGGGAAAAACGAAATAGGCTAACGGTAATCCGATTTCCTTTAAAACTCAGACGAGGGGTTCTTCCAAGAAAGGGAACAAATTTGATTTTTAACAGTGATCAAATACCTTTAAAACTCAGAGCATGGGATCTCATCAAGAAATGAAAACGAATTGGTTTAAAACAACGATCAATTCTTTTAAAACTCAGAGCATGGGGTTCGCCCAAGAAAGAAAAACAAAATTATTTTTAAAAACAAATGCAACAGGTAGCACTCTCAAATAAAAAGGTGTGGAGTAGCCCCGATAATTAGTAGTGATCGTGTGTGTTTAAATCCCAACTGTATTCCTTCTAATATATAATCATTTCAGAAAACGGTAAGATTCCATGTATTGTGAAAGGAAGATAACGATTGAGAATTTCTAATAATCAAAATTTGATGGCATCCCATCGAAAAATTTATTTCAATTTACACAAACATCAATAAAAACTGCAATACTTAAATTCATATAAATTTTTTTAACTTAATTACAAATACAATTTTTTAATGAGAATACCGTAAAACCCATAACTCTACCCAAAAATTTTGCAGCGTAAATTTACCCATAACTCGTCCATTTCTTTTACCTCTGGACCATTTTCTTTATAAGAGTTTCCTCAAGAACACCTCCCCAATTGTACAATTAATTCATTTTTTAATTAATTAATTGAGAATTATCACTTGTCACCCTCTCTCCAAGATGCACATGTAATTACATAATATAAATTAATTAAAAGTCAAATTCCCTCACCCTTCCTAAAAGCGCTTCTTAATTCGCTCCATTAATAACTAATACCTAAATATGAGTTGAGTTAAAATAAGAATTTTCTTCTAGTTACACTAGTGTTAACTGGACTCTAGATACTTTTCTATGCATACACCTTCTTTTAGCTTTATTCCTTTCTTATCTTAAATTCCAATTTGGTATTTTCTTGCACATATGTGTATTAAATCAATCTTTAGGTTTATTTCATTTTTCTTAATTTCTTAAATTGATTTACCTCATTCCAATTCTAAATTAGTTTTATTCTTCTTACCAACTTAGGCATAATTTTTGAATAGGCTTAGACTTTCATTTGGGGATTCACAATTAATAATTTCGATCTTTAATTGATTAATTAAATCCAACGATGCTTAAATATTTTACAAGGTTTAATTTGCTCAAGGTTTTCTAGTCCACCTAGATTCTTTGACTCAAGTTTTATTTCCACGACGTTCCCTTCAAGACGCACTCAATGCTCCAAGGGTGCCACTCGCCTTTGCCTAGTTTTGGTAGTTGTCTAACCCTTGGAGTCAACACTCCATTCCGGATACCTTGTGAGAGACTAAGGGCTTGTAAGGAATAAGGACCACGTCTTATTGCATGCCCCTTAAAAATCTTTGTGATCAATTGTCTTAGTATGCCCTCACAATATCGTGGACCTCTTGAACTAGGTAATCATTAACCTGCAATTTGAGCCACGGTGGGAGTGCTAGTAACCTGTGACAGGGACTCTGACACACCTCTCCCTCAATATCTGGTCTATGTGCATGGCCCCTTTAATCCTTACGCGAGTTATATTAACAAGCATTTGTCAACCTACATACATTAAAAAAAACCTATCAACGATCCATATACAACATCATAATATAATCGATCATATGTCACACATGCATAAATGAAATATTCAAACCAATACAATTCACTCCTTGACTCAATTGAGAGTCCAAGGAGGTCCATTGATGCCCACGACATCCACAATCCATCAAGTGTTCTCCACACTCAGGAAACTTGTCAATAACACCTGTCAATACGCATATATCAAATAACATAAAATCATAATCCATCAACATCATCATAAGAATCCATAAGCAAAACAAATAACCATACACTATAACTGGATCACTTGCACGCACATGTCCTCAAAGAATAAGTCAATAATAGGTGATCGTAAGAGAGGGATGTTACAGATATTCACACTTTCAAAATCAAAATTCACAGTTTCTTCATTTATATTTGTAGTTATTTGTCCAAATTTAATGGAATTCAGTAACATCCTGCTCTTGCGAGCACATGTTATTGACTTATTATTTGAGGACACTTGCGTGCAAGTGATCCGGTTATTGTATATGGTTATATGTTTATCTTATGGATTCTTATGATGATGTTGATAGATTATGATTTATGTTGTTTGATATCTATGTATTGACATATGCTATTCACGAGTTTCCCTTGAGTGTGCAGTACACTTGACAGATTGAGGATGTCGATGGTATCAATGGACCTCCTTGGACTCCAGATTGAGTCAGGGAGTGGATTGTATTGGTTTGAGTATTTCATTTATGCATATGTGACATATGATTGATTATATTATGATGTTGTTTATGGATAATTTCCAGTGTTTCATTGATGGATGCAAGCTGACGATTGATTTCTAATCTGACTCACATAAGGAGTAAAGGGGCTATGCACATAGATCAGATATTGAGGGAGAGGTGTGGAAACGTCCCTGTCACAACCTACTAGCACTCTTGTTGTGGCTCAAATTGTAGGTTAACGATTACCTAGTTTGAAAGGTCCATGACGTCGTGAAGAAAGACTAAGACAGTCACTCACAAATATTTCTAAGGGGCGCACAATAAGGAAGGGTACTTATTCCTTAGAATCTCTTAGTCTCTTGCAAGTTCGCTCGAATGGAATGCTGACTCTAGGGGTTGGAAAACTACCAAAACCAATCGAAGGCGAGTGACACCCTTAACATGGAGTGCGTCTTGAAGGGCACATCGCATAAATAAAAGTGATTCAGTGAACCTAGGTGGCATAGAAAAACCTGAGCGAATAATCAACTTTGTAAAATCTTGAGCACTGCGAGATCAATCAATCAATCAATCAATCAATTAATTAAGGATTGAATTTATTAATCATAATCCCTATAAGAGTCCAATCCTTTGCAATTAAAAATTTAATCAAGCCTAAGTCTAAGTTAGTAAGAAGACTAAAAACTAAATTTATAAATTAAATAATGAGCGGATGAAGTTTAAGAATTAAAGGAAAATAAAATAAATCTAAATATTGATTTAATACACATATGTGAAAGTAATTACCAAATTGGATTTTAAGGTAATATTGGAATAAAACTAAAGGAATGGGTATGCACAGAAAGAAATGTAGAGTCTAGTTAACACTAGTCTAACTAGGAGAAGATTCATATTTTAACTCAATTCAAATTTAGTAAGGCATCAATCATTAATTGGAAATAAGGGGAATAAAGAGACAACTAGGAGTGATTTTAGGTGACATTTTAGGATGGGTGAGGGAAATTGACTTTTATTAAAATAAAATGTGGATTTTATTGTGAAAATTGGGGAAAGGGTGACACGTGTAAGGGGTAGATAATTATAAATTATTTTCATTAAAAAAAGAATTAATTGTTCAAGTGGGGATGAGTTATGAGAAATTTCTATAAAACAAATGATTGAAATGAGCAATGGATCACGTGGGTTATGGGTAAGGTTATGCTGCATAAATTTTGACTAGTTTTACTTGTGAGAGTTGGGATACCAAGCTTGAAAGTGAGTGGTGGCTCTACTGATCCGGATTATTTTCGGCACAAAATGAGAGTGGAGATATAATAAATAAATAAATACACAGATATATCACAGATATCCAATAATATAACAAAAATGTATCGGATATACAATAATATCCAATTTCTATTAATGTGCGAAATGTACAGAATTGTAAAAACACAGAGTGAAAGACTCGCTAGAATGGTGACAACTTATCTTTGAGAAGATATGTGATGACTACTCACATTCACAAGAATATGATTGTTACAATGAGGCTTCAAAGGACCTTTTAACATAGGTAAAATTCAAAACCTTAACCCCGGAAGATGAAAATACAATAGGTTTGCAGGCCCGGATGGGGGTAGTTGATATGCCAACTTCCCGGGGGTGTAACTTTTGCATATGATCTCCATTTGCGGTGCTTGATACACTATTGGAAAGGTCTAACTGAGAAGAAAAATTTTCTACTGGCCCATGTTAGTTCTCTTGATAATTAACTAGGCCCCAAATCCCCAAAAAACGTTGTTTAGGGCCTCAAAACGGCCCTGAAAGTTTGGAACCCGAAACACTGCCGAAAAACTTCCACAATGGAAAACTATTTTTCGAGCATGTGGAATAGGTGGGTGGCCACCGATATCCACCTGGGTCAATCCTCCGTCTTTAGGAAGAAATGGTATCCATTGTTTTGAGTTCTCGAGGGATAGAGGGAAGCGTTTACTGAATTTCAATCTTGGTGAGATGCTTGCCTTGTCATAGACGTCATGCTGCTTGGTTTGTGGAAGGCTATCACGAACCTGTTGCTGGCAGGGTGTAATCTATTCAACCAGTCGGGATACCTGAGATTAATGTGTGCAGAAGGAATTTTTTTTCTTTTCTTCAATCTTGTCGACCTGCTTTTGTTGGATAGAGGTGCTTGCTCTGAGGTTGTGGTGGTTGCAGTATCCTTTTGTTCACCTTTCAAGAAAATTTTGAAGAAGATGAATTTTGTAGTATGAGATACTATCTTGTGGTATTGTTTAGGTGGGAAAATAGTTGGAACTATCTCTGGTATTCTGTAGAGATGACCCCTCAGAGTAACAATGACACTATAGGGTCGAGACTCATAAATAACATGGTTCTTCCACATATATGGTTGGACCAAGAGAACATCACAGACATCCAACAGGGCAACATCACATAATACCTCATCCTTGAAGGGATTAAGGCCATATGGAAATCAACACTGCTGACTAACACGAAGATCTCATCCCTGGCGAATCGACCCGATGTTGTATGGTTAGGGTTGTGGTGTTGTCGACAATCTCAACTATTTGACAACCTCTGCTGAGATGAGGTACTTCTAGATTCCTCTATCAACAATAAAATACAGTGGGGTCCGCTTCACCCACACCTATGAATAAAAAAGGAGGTCCCCTTCTTTAGGATCTATTGGTTCTTTGGGTTGAATTGTTATGGTTGCGATAGTAGCAGTGGGGTTTGCCTCGATGATCTGTCTTCTTTTAGTATTTTCTGAATCAGATTCTGAATCACGATTCGACTCGTCTTTGATCTCGACCACCAATGATTTTTTTGAGAGACATTTATCGGTGTTGTGCCAGGGGATTTTGTGGAAATTGCACCCTTTTCCAGTGTCCTTCGTCTTCTCATGACCCTTCTGTTCCTGTGGCTTAGAATGGTTTTCAGGAAGCTGTTTGTTAGGGCTTTCTTTCTTATACTTTGGTTGTTTCGGATTTGCAGATCTAAACTCCCATTTGTTCTGGTGTCTAAATTTTTGTTTGATTTTAACATAATATCGATATGTAACACTGAGTTATGAGATATCCAGAAAATACATTTCAGTTTGGATGTGTCTTTGTAGAGCCCCGCAGTATTAGAGAAACAAATTTCACTAAGAGTCTTTGAAACCCAGCTTGGTGCGCAAGGTATGGAAGATATTGGTGAACTCTGACACTTCTTGACCCCTCTCTTGTCGTAATGTGGTCCATATCATGTATTGGTCTTCATAGTTTCCAATAGGGTAATATTGTTCCTTGATCGCATCCAATAAAAAAAACTCAAGTGGAGTCAACCTCATATATTTCAGACTCCTCTATGGAACTTTTCTCCTAGTAAGTTTCCCACCAATGTTTGACATGGGGGAGGGGATTGAGGAGTGCGAAGGTGATATTTTCCATGTCAGAAAAATGGTGAACAAAAAAATAAGCTTCTAGTAGATTTAACCATTTGTCTAGGGCATCCACATCTATCTCACCTTCAAATACGGGAATATCAAAATTAACCTGTACCTTGAAAGGCGAGGTGCCTCCAAAGTAGCCACTGGATAAAGACATGCCTGTTGTTATCGACAGGCGTTGAAGGATGTGGGAAACATTCTCCATCATTTCGTCCCTTTCTTGCGTGAGAGATTTCTCAAGCAACATATTAATAGAATCTTATGCTCCGTAATTTTTATTTTCTTTTTCCATGGAGAGTTTCTTGGGCGTGCGAGAGTGATTTTCCTCAAGAGAGACAATATCGAGACCCAAATTTCTATACTCAGACCTCGTCGGGGACATGCACTAAAAAACGATCAAGAGAAGCTTGCTCTGATACCATTGATCCAGATTATTTTCGACAAGAAATGATAGTGGAGGTATAATAAAGAAATTCACAAAGATATCACATATATCCAATAATATAATAAAAATTTATTAGAGATGAAACCATAAACACTGAGATACAGTAATACCCAATTTCTATTAATGTGTGAAATGTACAGAATTGTAAAAATACAGAGTGAAAGACTCGCTTGAATGGTGGAATCTTATCTTTGAGAAGAGATGTGACGGCTACTCGCATTTGTAAGAAGATGATTGTTACAATGAGGCTCCAAAGGCCTTTTTAACATAAGTAAAATCGAAAACCCTAATCCCGGAAGATGAAAATCCAAAAGGTTTACAGGCCCCGAAGGGGGTAGTTGATACGTGAGACTTCATCGATACCTAGCCAATGCTAGGGTTATTCTTCTTCCCCTTCCTTCATCTTCTTGCTAACATTGATTGATTGATCCTTGGTGACTGGTGTTTCACGATTCCCTCTACGTTTTTGCATGCAAGACCCACAATGTTTTTTTTTCCCAACAAACCTTATGTATGTGTCCTCTCAGCATTGATTCTCTAGTGAGTAAATGCACCATCACTATGGCGATTTCCCTGGAGTGATTCTCTTGTCCAACCTTCTGTGTCTTTTCCTGCTAATGATTTTTGACACGTGCACCTGCTCAGTTGACTTCCAACGAGTAATGGAACTTGCGATTCCTAATATAGTGACGACGATTACCATGGATACTACATTTGTTTTTCATTATTTATCAATTTAAACCCTATTCACAATTTATGCGTTAGCTGGAAATCTAACATAATGATTTCCCCCTTCTGAAGCATAGCTGAGTACAAGGTCGACCACGACTCCCTGTGAGAAGTAATTATTCTTATCCTTACCTTTGATGATATATCGGTGATACATACAACACCCTATATACAGGCGGTGTGAACAAACATTTGTGAAGATTTAAATATAATTAAATATTCAGTGATTAATAGCATTTTTTTTAAGGATAGAAATTACCTCCCTTTTTAGGTGATAAATAATTGATCATCGTAAAAATCGATCATGATGGTATAAACCCTTATAATTTGAATGCCAATATAGAATTCCTGGATGGTGAGACTCCTTACTCTTAGTAGGAATGTAGAATTTAATTTATTACATCCTTAGGTTGTAAAAGATGCAGTTTCACATGTAAATGTATTATTTATATAAATATGAAGAAGGAAATTATGTGAGGCATTGTGGTATAATTCATGACATACAGTGTAGTAGTACAATTGATGACTTTAGGATTTTCTAATAAATTTTTTTATAAGGTTTTTGTGTTGTTAAACTAAAGCTAGATCCTCTTATAATAGAAATCCATAGATGTATCGATATGTAAAGCTAGCATGAGAGTTACATTTTTATGGCCCCTTGGTATTGAGCTATTTTAATTCTTTTAATGGATATTTAAGCAACCAGGCCTTCCAACAATTAATATTTAAGTGTGATCTCCTTGTGGAAATTTGTTTTTGGCTAGGAATTTAGTATTGATTTCTTACGATACCCATTATTTAAGGTAATTCATTTAAAAACATGTATTTATAGATGTGCCACATGAGGTTTTGTACTTGTTACATCAATGCGAAACAATTAAGCAAATAGTTTATTTGTGCCATGGAATAGTTTTGATGTATAAATGATTAATTACACATATTTCCTTGCACCATAGAACAATGCTGATGTGTAATGATTTAGTAATTAGATTTATTTGCGCCATGGAATATTGTTGATGTATAAATGATTAAGTACACAAATTTATTTGCGCCACATAATCATGTTGATGTGTAATGATTTAGTAATCGGATTTATTGCACCATGGAATAATGTTGATGTATAAACGATTTAGTAATTAGATAATCTTGCATCATGAAATTAAACGTTGATGTATGATCGATTGTGAATTTTCTTAATCTTGCACCTTGAAATTAATATTGGTATATGATGGGATATATAATTGATTACTCTTGCGCCATGTTTAATTGATGATTAGGATTGATTGATTGATCTAGTTGATTGGTGACTTGATTGGTTTTAGCAGGATTTAGACACTCCTTGTTCCTCAGAACATTCGCTAGCCCTGAAACCTTAAATGGTCAAAATCAATTGGATGAATCCTAGACTTGAGCATTGCTTATGTGTCCTCGAGGTCCTAACCATGTAGGATAGGTTGGGCAGGTAATTCTTCTAATTCTCAGTGACATGGTTGATCATTCAATTGTATGTTTCTTCAGTCGATTGTGATGTGTTACTGTGTCGTTGTTTATTATGATGATGCATTGATTAAGTGTGGCTATTAGTTATGATGATGCATTGATTGAGTCGATGTTTATGTGTTGAATTGTGTCGCTTTTAGTTATGTTAATTCAATTCTTATGTGTCGGTTTAGTTACGATGATGTATCATTTACGATGTTGTTTATTATGTTGTAGCGAGTTTAATATCCTAATGCAAAACAAAATATTTACCTATTGTACATCACTATTTGTTTTCGTAATAGAGGGGTCATTACACATTCGTAGTAATAAAATGACCTATTATTTATATATAATTTATCTTGATACTCTACCATATAAAACCATAATGTTTTGCAGTCCAAGACTAAAATTTTAGTGCTAACTATTTTCTACAAAGGCGCAAATTAAAAGTGAAGAGAAACAAATGTTCTCTGATCTTAGAATTATTACAAAGTAGAGGGAGTTTGTTCTCTAGTTTAATGAGGATGTTATAGCATGATTGGAGTATTGTTTTGCACTACTTGCATATATTTGTCTATGAATAGTTACTTTGGAAGATTTTTTTTTGTCAACTATTAAGTATTAATTAATGAATGATAACTATGCAAATGATTCGAATGGTAACTGAAAAATAATTGAAGGGAAACTCAATGCTATTAGTAAAAAGAAGAAGAAAATCTAAATATGGAAAATACCAAACTACTAACCATCAATTTTCTCAAGATATTTAACATGACTATTATTCTCAACGTCGTATTTTTGAAGGAACCAAAGCACTACTAGTAACATAGATCTTTAGAAACCTAAGAGTTTAATCTACTATTATTATTATAGTCGACATATAACTATTGCTACAACTCATTAAAGTTATTCATATTAGCAATAATTATAGAAACAATGTAATTGTAGAACAACTCAATATATACAAATGAAGTTGTTTCTAACATACTACTAGCCATCATTTTTCTCAAGATATTTAACATTACTATTGTTTTCAACACTATATTTTTTAAGGAATCAAATCACTAACAGTAACATAAATCTCTAGAAACATAAGGGTTTCATCTATGGTTATTATTATAGTAGACATATAACTTTTTCTACAACTCATTAAGGCTATTTATATTAGGAAGAATTATAGCAACAATGTAATTGTAGATCGATTAATTCAATAAACACAAATATGAAGTTGTTTTTAACCTTGGAAAAATTACATTTCTTTGTTTAGGAAAACATAATGATATGATGAACATGAAAATAAAAATGGCCAAATTGTTACTCCAAAGAATATATTAATACAATATAAAAAAAAATCATTGACACCCACAATCTAAAAAAAAATAGTATTCAAAAGGCTTACCTGAACACTTATTGAACAAAAATATTGTTCAGAACAAATGTTTTTGAAACCTTGACGACGATTTTTCCTAAACATATTATTGCAACGTGTATCTAAGTTATATAAGTTATTAAGATTATCAATATTAGGATGTGTTGAAGGAAAATTATTGAATGATAGAAGGATGTTTTTTACCAAAACAATAAATAAAAAAATTACAGTTATAGATATTATTAAAACTGAAGAAAAGAAAAAAAAGAAAGATAGATTTCTATGCGAAGAAACCTATACAAAATAAAATTGCTATGCAAACAAATTTCTATTGCAAAGAACCTATTGTAACATATTAATACAATAGGAAAAGTAGACATTGATATGAATCCATTAGACAATAACAAAGTTCTTTTGCACAATATTTCTTGCTACCTCCTTTAGTTTGCAATTATTCTGCACGACATTATTGAATCCAACTCGCTTTGAGCTCCTGTTTGTACTTCCTCTAGAGACATTTTGCAAAATTTACATAAACAAAGACTTACATTCTAAAAATATCATTAAAAACTAACATTAATTTCAATGCTTTCAAAACATGCTTTTTTATAATCTTCTCAATTTATGAATTTTTTTATGAAAATTTTTCATTGTAGTAAACATATGTTTTCTACAAATCTATAATTTTCTTTTTTCTTTCTATATTTAGAAGAGGTCATTTCACAAAATTCTATTTATACGTCATTTCAGAAAATTATCAAATTATGAATTTTTGTTATAAACTTTTTTGCCATTTTTTCTTTTTTCTTTATATATTTAGAGGTTATCTCACAAAATTTCTAAAGTATGGGGATTTTTCGAGGGTCCTAAATTTTTATTCAGTTATCTGTTTGAGATGAAATTTTACGAGGAGTTGTGTCTTGAAGGTTTCACTACATTGTTTCGACACTTTTGGGGGGCCAAATTCCTTCATATAAGGTCTCAAATTGGGGTTTTAGTGTTTTTACAGGAAATTTTAAGTTTTCAATTATCAGTTATCTCTTAGTTTATGAACTTAATCAGAAAAAATAGTTAAAAAATAGTGTCTTTTTAGTTATCATAGTTAGTGGTCAGTTTTAGATTCATGTGAGAATTTTCTAAATTTAGTTTTTTTTCTTAAAATTAATTCTTTTCGAAAATAGTTTAACTTTCATTGGAATAGTTAATATGGAAAAAAAGTAAAAGAAAGTTAAGTTATTTTTCCATTCTCATATGTTTGCATGATTTATTTAATCTTATAAATAAATATGAAGCTTTTGCTACATCACACTTTGTTAAAAACAAATATTCATTTTAATATACATGACATATACGAAGTAGTATTATATACTTAATGTATAACCCTAGAAATCGAATGCTATGATACTAGGGTGCAAACATATATTTTTAATGCTAGGTGCAACAATATATATATATATATATATATATATATATATATATATAT
>ML810051.1:16780-31242 GCA_009831015.1 Picea engelmannii
ATCTTGTACTTGAAAATTTAAGTGGGGTAAAAGGAGGTTGCCCCCTCGAAGAGGCTTATTATCTGAAATTATCTCTTTTTCAAGGCGTTGAGTACTTTTCCTGAGGTTTTTCTATGCTATATTGAAGTTTGGTTCTTAACACACTGTAGTGGATGGAATTTCCTTTTCTCCAGCCGGGTCAGGAGCTGGACTGGTTTTTGGCCTCTTGGTATGCAATCAAAATTCTTCTAATGATACTTCTGTGACAGGAGGTGACAGATCCTGCCTAGGCCTTTTCTCCTTTGGAGCCTATGGTGTGGTTGTCTGTGATATAGTGATCGGGAGGTCCTGTTGTTCTGTTTCAACCAAAGTGTTTGGTTCCCATCCTGTCTGGTTTGCAAATTTTTCTACCTCAGGCCTAGATTCGTGGACATACGGGATATTCTTGTTTTTTATCCTCATCTTTGAAATGATCCCGCATAGATCATAGTGCCATGTGAAACTCACAAATAATTTCATTTCCTTCAGTAGCCTTTCTGCTTCCTCCCTGACACCTTGACTATTGCAGATGAAAGACCCAATCTGCCCTTTGATTCTGAGCTGTTGCTTCTTCTTTAAAGACACAAAATGAATATCATCCGATTTTATCATCTTCCTTATGTATTCCAGAGAAAAAATTCTGACAGGTAAGTATTTTGGCAGTTTATATGGGGCCAACTCGCACCCATAGACTCTGATCTCAGTGTGATTTTGGTACATGTACCAATCACTAGTCTTTGTATGATCCAAGAGATGTAGGATCCTCTGAACTTCATCATTAATCATGGGTTCAGGTCTGCCGCTGAGCATACTCACCACTGGGTGGTAGAATTGATCGATGAACTGCTTGAAACTGAATTCCGTGGAGTTATGTCTGAGCAGGGAAGTCCATGTGGTTACTGCCTGGGGTCTGCCATCTCCGTCCATATTCTCAATAGAAAAAGAAAATTTGCCACTTGGAAGAACACAAAGAAGTATGCCAGTATTGAAGAATACTGGAACATGCCTTCTGTGGCGAAATTGATGAATTTCTCGTGAATGTTGTCCGCCAAGAACTTGCTAAAGTCGAATTGTGTAGTGGGCTTCTCATCGGTGGAGAAAATAGACAAAAATCCCAGAATGGGTTCATCTACCCACTGATCTGAATAATAACCCAACAAGGTGCATAGCGACGTGATAACCTGGTTTCCTTTTGTTGAGAACATGGAGGAAGGATAAGGGGGATTTGTAGCGGTGAGCTGAGTGGATTGTGGAAGAAAAAGATCAAATATTTGAGCTCTTTGAGGAAACATCATCTTCTGGTATAACTCTGTAATGATTTCAAGGTTAAAAGGTGAGGCAGAGTTAGCTCGGGATATTTTCATCATTTGGTCGATGGTTTCTGGCGTGATGAGGAAAATAACTTCCCCGGACGAGGATACGATGGCTCTTTGCTCAGGAATATAGTGGGCTTGGCACTTGAGGGTGAACTCTGGGAAATGGTGAATCTGGGGGAAGAGATAAAAGGGTAGGTTGGAATCCCAGAGTCCAATTTCGTCACTCTGGTCCAGGAAGACTAATTAATCCATGACTGAAGGTCTACGAAGTCGAAGTCACACTTTGTGTCTGCAATTAAGTAGTCTTTGTCAGCCAGTGGAATCCTGTCGAGGTCGACAAGAGGCGGGAGAAACAAATTCTCCTCTCCTTCTATTTGTTTTGACTTTGGTGCTATTACTGTAACAATACCTGCAAATAAAACAATGTTAGTGGGGATGACTGTATATGGGGGTGACTGACTGTGACGGAGAGGAAAACAGGGTAAATTCTTTGGTGTGAAGAGTGGGTAAATGGTGAAAGAATGAAGTGGTAAGGGTAGTATTGAGTAAATGGGTATCCGTTGGTTGCGGGGGACAGGTCAGCTGGTTAACAGATAAGTTATCCAGTAATAAATGGCCAACGGGTCATTTAGAACGTGAGATGGCAGGTGACAGTGACTGAGGGATATAGATGAGTGATGTGGCAGTTATCGGTTGGGGGAAAAAATCATGGTGAAGGGACTTGCCACAGGTAAACGAGGGAGAAGGATTGATGGAGTTACAAGATGTGACTCTTATGGAAAGGTGGATAATGATGTCACGGGGTGACGAGGTATGTCAGATAGAAAGAGGCGGTGGGATTCGGGACCAGTAGATTCATTCCACATATATATAGGGGGCCCGCCAGAGTAAGATTCCATTCCAGACCCCCCCACCGTTAAAGGTAGATCAGTCGGGGGGGGGGGNCCTTGAGCCGTTGATCTACGCACTTTCCTTTTGACCGCAGATCTGTGCACTCTCTTTAACACACATTCTAGACCCCCCCCTCCATTAAAGGTAGAATGGACGGGGGGGTCCGGAATCCAATACAGACTGTAGATCTAAGAGCCGAAACTTGGGCCGTCCAGATGTGTTCATACATTATCAGCGATTCTGGACCCCCCCAACCATTAAAGGTAGAACGGTCAGGGGGGTTCGGAAAGATTTGTCCACCGTAGATCTAGGCGTGATCATTTGAGCCGTTGATACATGAGCGGTGCATAAATGTGGGCGCAAAAGCATATGCGCCCTGAAAAACTTAGGATAAGAGCATATCATGGGTTTTTCCTAAGCTTTTACATGTTTGCATCACCAAAGGGTTAGACGACCAACTTTTTAAGCCTCCAAAACATGGTCCAACATTGATCATCAAGCTGGTTTTATTTAAATCAAGAAAACTACCCTATGTTCTAACCTAACTTCCTATGACAATTAGCCCAGATTAAACTGTTGGGCTAAGAGCTTACTGTATCCTGGGGCTACCTGACCAAGATTAGACAGTCTGGCCAGATTTATTCACTAACTAACCTAGATCATTTGGCTAAGATTAAACAGTTTAGCCAAGCTTATTCACTATTCCTATCAACATCAATTTAAAAAAGCTTGGCCATGCTTGAAAGGTATGGACCAAGTCACTGTTATTGCATGGGGCTCTATTGAATTTCTTTTATGCCCTCCTTTATTCTTTCTTTTCTTTTTCCTTTTTTTTTTTTCTTTCTTTTCTCACATTATTTGCAGAATGAAAAATCATTTGACAAAAAAAAAAAAACTAAAGAGATAATGTTCCAGTCACTAGTTGATCCTATAAATTATAGGGTGATAACAACGACTCCACCTGGGGATGGTACTCTCCTTGTGAAGTGCCAAGAATCCTGATTCCTGATGTTCTAAAACTTCCTCCATAGTCGCCTTTGTTGCTTGATTGGTTTTATTTTCAAAAAATGGAAAGAAGTGGTCAGCGGCTTAGGGCCTTCTCTTCGGGCTTCAACCATCTAACCAAAGTTATTCACTCAGAAACTCGCAAGAAAAATAAAAAATGGTTTGTACAATGGAAAGTGTGACTTCAGGTTTCTAGTGAGGCGGTGAATAATGCTTCAACATTCTTCCATTTACAGGTCCTCCTGGAAGATCTGTCCCATCACTGTTGTTTAGCAAGAAAGCGTTATTTCCTCTGAATGCTTGAATCATGTATGGTCCCTTCCATAGACTATCGAATTTTCCATGCTTTCCCTTCTCTTCATTTCGGGAATCCCATCTCAACACCAAATCTCCTAGCTCAAAATCATCTTCCTTGGTTCTTTTGTCAAAAATCTTCTTAATGCTTTCTTGGACTACCTGAGTCTTGTTGTATACTTCTTCCCTGGACTGGTGCAAATGGATCATTTGGTTGATCCTTCTTTGGGAGTCATTCGACTCGACTTGTATATCTTGCAGCAATTTCATGACAGGAACTCCTAAGGAAGTGGGAAAAACTGCTTCTGTGCCATAGACCAGCTGATATGGTGACATACCGATTGACCTTTTGGTGGTCATTCTGTCAGCCCATAGTGTGAAGACCAACTTGTTATGCCACGACTTTTTGTTTTCTTGCAAAGTTTTCTTCATAATGTTTACCAGGGTTTTATTTGATGATTCCGCCAGCCCATTTCCCTGAGGGTAGTAAGTTGTGGAATTTCCTAAACCAATATGATACTAGTTGCAGAAATCTATGAGTTTCTTAGATCAAAAAGCAGCTGCATTGCCAGTTATAATCTTTCTAGGACATCCAAAATGGGACAAGATATTATTTTCAAGAAATTTAATAATGACAGAATCAATGGCTTGCCTACTTGGTATTGCTTCGATCCATTTTGTAAAATAATCCGTGGCAGTAAGAATCCACCTATGCTGGCCCAAAGAAGGAGGATGTATTTCTCCGATGAAGTCTAATCCCCATTGCTGGAAAGGGGCCTCAATGGAGATTGGTTTCAAGGGTAGGGGAAGAAATTTCCTTTTGCCTTCGAACAACTGACATTGATGACACACAGTCACTTTATGATGCACATCAACGAATAGAGTTGGCCAATATAATCCATCTCTAAGGATTTTGTTGGCTGTGGCCTTCCAGTTCAGATGACCACCACAATCTCCTACATGAAACAACTGCAGTACTTTGTCAGCTTCATCCTTCAATAGACAATTTAACATAATACCTCCAGGATCTTTCCAATACAGATTGCCTTCTAGAATGAAAAATTTTAATGCTTTCAATTTCAAAAACCTAGCTTTAGTTTTGGTTAGACAAGGGGGAGCTTGTAAATTATGCAAAACAAATATCAGGTCTGCGTACCATGGAGAGTTGAGAAATACCTCTCTCACGCTTGGAGTCACCTGCTCACCCTGTTCATCTGCTGCAACTAAGAAATTAATGTCAAGAGCATGGAAATTTGATTCAGCCATTAACTTTGCTAGACCTTGACCTTTAATCAGTTTAGTAGGCTTAATCTCTATGTCATACTCTAGAATGATACCAATCCATTTTCCTCTTCGGCCATTCGGATTGTCCTGGGTTAAAATGTCTTTTACTACCGCATTCAGAACATATGCAATGGTGTGGTAATGGAGAATGTATACTCTAAAATATTTTATGGCTTTCACCAAGGCAAAAGCTTGTTTCTCCATTATTTTATAATTCAAAGCAACATCTCTTAAGGCTTTACTGAAAAAGGCTATGGGCTGTTCACACCCTTCGCTGTTTTTTTGTAGTAATATTGCTGCAATGGTATGTTCAGAGGCGAAAGAAAAAAGATAGAAATCTTTGGTGAAGTCAGGACTGATCAAGACTGGGGCCTGCGTGAGTGTGTGTTTGACTTGTTCAAAAGACTACCTGGACTTGGTGTCCCATTTTATTTTTGTGTCCTTTTTTAACATGTTTGTGATGTTCCTGAGAAGCTCAGCCAGGTTGGGTATGAATCTTCGCAGAAAGTCTATTTTTCCGATAAAAGACTGTAACTCTTTGATATTTCTTGGGTGTTCTAATTTCTGAATGGCCTCGATTATGTTGGGGTCTATTTCAATTCCGTCCTTAGATATTATGTGCCCTAGTAGTTTACCTTCCTCTAATATGAAAAGGCTCTTCTTAAGATTTAAAGAAATCCCAAATTTCCTGCATTTCTCAAAAACTCGTCTGAGATGTCATAAGTGCTTGTCATCAGATTGGGAAAACACAGTTATGTTGTCCATATATATGACAATAAATTTTCCGAGTTCTTCCACAAAAGCGATGTCCATCGCCCTATGGAAAGTGGCCCCGATGTTCATCAACCCGAAAGGAATTTTCACATACATGAAAGTACCCCATGGTGTTGTGAAAGCGGTTTTGTCTTGGTCATCTGGGTGAACGAGGACCTGATTATAACTCGAGAACCCATTCAGTAAAGAGATTCAACTGGATCTGACTACCCTTTGTAATATGTGGTCCATTTTTGGCAATGGGTAATTGTCCTTCAGAGAAACCTTATTCAGATTTCGGAAATCGATGCAAATCCTGATTTCTTCGGATTTCTTTCGTGTTGGGACCAAATTTGAAACCCATTTGGAAAACCGTAATAGGACTATGATTTTAGCATCGTACATTTTTTTGATTTATTTTTCTATCAGGGGAAGTAGCTTGGGATTGATTCTCGTAAGTTTATGTCTGAAAGGTTTTTGATCTTCTTTTATTGGAATCCTATGTTGTATGATGATGGTGTCATAAGATTTCAAGTCCTCGTAACCCCAGGAAAATACGTCTGAATATTCCTTGAAAATCTCAATGTGTTTGAGTTTCTTCTCAGGGGGTAATGATTTGGAAAGTTTCACCATCCCGGGTTTCTCTTCTAGCCCTATATTACAATCTTCTACTTCTTGACCACTAGCTTCAATTTTCGGTTTTTTAGCTACATCATTAAAATCAAACAAGTCCTCTAAAGGAACCAAACCCCTAGGTAAAACATTACTTTTCAGATGCAAAACATCGGCTTCTATCTCATCATCGCCTAACTCTACCGAATCTATCTTATTTACACTATCATTTCCAAAATCAGGTCTTTTTACATTTTCATCTTCATTTTCTAAGTCTATGTTTGTACACTCGAAATCATTTTTACATTGCATAAAATCTTCAATTTGATCATCATTACCAAATACCTGCCAGTATCTGATGTTTTCTGGAATAGTTGGTCTGCACTTCACCTCCACCATGTATGGGCGAGTGGAACGAAAAGGTATCTTGCATGTGGCTGCTGACGTAGCTAACCCATCTACCAAATATTCCGTCCCCTAGGCATCACCTGCAAATCAACTTTAGTGAAACATTTAAGGGCATCCAGAACAACATTCCTATAATCTCTAAGTCGGGGATGTTTTGCTGCATACTCACCTTTAATTTTCTTGATTATTAACTCAGGATCACCTCTTACCATGATTTGTTTGGCACCAACCTTCTTTAGAAGTTTCAGACCGAGCATCAAGGCTTCATACTCGACAATATTGTTAGTGCATTGAAAGTTTAATTTGTAAGAATGGTTTTCCGAATACTTGGATCTGTGATTGTGCAACCAAACTCCTGCTCCAACTCCTTCTTTGCTTATGGCCCCATCAAAGTCCATGCTCCAAAAATCCGCTGGCAATTCTTCAGTTATGCCATTTTTCTTTCTTTCTGCCTCAAGGATTTGTTGGCCTTCGTTCGAACCAGATGTATCTTCTTCCAGCTGAATTATTTGTTCTCCCGTATCGCCATCGTTGTATAGGATGAAGGAGTCCAGGTCAGAATGTGTAGAGTACAGAGGATAGTTATGTGGTTTTTCTTGGCTACTAACCATGTACTTCATCAGTGTTTCTCTGTATAGTCTTCTTTGTTGACCAAAAATGGGACAGTGGCATACAACATATCCAACTGCAAAGTACCTTTCAACTTGGCCCCCCAAGATCGGGACAAAAACATACCATATTTCGGGGGAATGTCTGCAACCACAACATCCATGACCATGCTTTTTGCGGGAATCTGAACCAGTGTAATACACAGATCCTTGATTAAACCGATACATCTAACTTTACTGGAGTCAAACGAGTGTAAGTCATTGTAAGGTATGGTAACCTCAAGTCCTAGTTTTTCCATCACTGCTTTAGGCATCAGATTATGGGAAGCACTTGAATCTAACATAGCATTATGCAGAATCAGGTCGTGTATATTAAGACTGATGTAAAAAGGAGCGACAACACCATTGTCGGTCTAACCATCCACTTCTGGTCCAAACATGAGTTCAGGTTGGTCATCTGTAAGGTTCATAATATCTGAATGATTCACTGATCCAACAGTTAAGGTCTTCGTACCTATATCAGGTTCAATGGTCAGCGCTTTAATCACCTGTGAATGGTAAGCGTCTTTTCTCAACAACCCGGAAAGGGGAATGGGAATTTTCACTTTGGTTAATTCCCCTTCGAGGCTGAAAGGTGTAGGTGCTCTACTTTGGCTCAACAATTCTGATTTTTCCACCACAATCTTTTGGCCAGAAGTATTTGGTGGGTTAACTGATGAAACCTTAGACTGCGATGATCTTTTCAGAATAGTAAGGTTTCTTTTTGCTGGAACTTCAGCATTACCCTTCTCAGGGCTCTTCTTGGCAGAAGGCTCAAAGGATTTTTGGGTTTCGACTGTCTTCTTCGTTTCGGTCACCTTTTTTGGAGAACTTCCATCTGTCTTTTTACTTCGCAGATTGTACTGCCGGTGTACCTCCAAAATAGCATTTTCAAATGCTTGCTATTCGACATCTTCAGCTTCTTCACTTACTTTTGTTTGATTGAGAAGAAAAAGTTCTTGCTCTTCCTGGGTAAGGAAAATAGCTTCGTTATCGTGAATTCCCATAAGGTTTATGTGAGTATCCTCCAGTTCTTCAATTACTTCCTCTCCTTCATCGACATAATTTTCTTGTAGGGGAGGCCTGATCTGTTGATCAAGACCTCTCTGTTCCCTTTGATCCCTAGGATCTCTCTGCCTGATTTGAGGAGGGTTTCTTCTGAAGTTAGGATTCCGAATTTGAGGAGCTGGTGGGTTTTCTCTAGGAGGGTTTCTTTCAGATATAGTAAGTCTCTCCATCATTATTTCCATTTCTCTAGCCAAGGAATCCAATTTGGAATCAGAAGTTGATGTGGAAGGTTCCTCTTTGATTGTGACTCTCCTCTCTGTCCTCTGTCGTGCCCTTTTTGCCAACAGGTTGGCTTCCACACTTATTGCACTTTTATGCATATCCTCCAGGGTGGTGGAGTTTCTTTCCTTTAATTGATACAACATATCGACGTCAAAACCATCAGGGAATTTTATCAATGAAAAACCTTATGGAGGTTTAATATCGGCCAGAATTGCATTGTACATGTTATTGAAACGGGTGCAGTAATCTTGTATTGTCTCACCTTGATTTCTTCTGATGTTTTCGTATTCTGACAAGATTTGGAGAGGGTTTTTCTTTACCTCCCATCTTTCTAGAAAAATCCTTTGGAATGAGACAAGGTCGAGTATTGAGGAAGCACACAAACCTTTATACCATTTCTTAACATCACCCATCAAACTTTGTGCAAACAATCTCATTTGAACGTCAGCCTCATCTACTTTCTGCAGATCAAAATAATCATTCATTTTATCAACGTGTTGCTGTGTGCTCAAGGGTCTTGTTCCATCGAACTATGGAAGTCTTGTTTGATAATCCTGGGGCGTAGCATGAAGAGGTGTGGCCAAAACCAAATGAGCATATCTGGCTTCCATGATTGGCGGAGGAGGCAGGATGACAACCTGGATGATAGGTGGGTGGTGATAGAAGATGAGGACGAGGAGGGGATAGCTGGCATAGAATGAGTGGTTTGAGGTTTAACAGTGGGATATAGAACTTCAGGAGTCCGAGGTTGCAAGACGGTTGGGTCTAGGACGGTTTCAGCCACAAAGCTATCAGATTTTGTTCTGAACAGGCTTTGTTTGAAAAGGATGTCAAAGTCGAGATCCTGAAGGGAAACAAGCTCCTCTGGAAGAGAAGGGGAATTCTGAAGGGGATTATGTCTTACTGAACCTTCAACAATGGTCTTTTTCCTGAGCAACTGTTCTGGATTATCTGTTGCTATCGCAGGTTCTGGGTTTGGGTGAGATTGAGTATAAGCTCTTTTGGGAGCCATATTTCTTTTTGATTTATATATATATACTTTTTAGTTTTACGAGTCTGAAAATAATATGTGCAAGTTTTCAACAACCTCTAAACATTACTTCTTTCTCAGATTTGCAATATTTCAGAAGCAAACTTTTCTTCTAGGGAAAAGAAGACGTGAGGTTAAAAATTTGTTCAGTTCTGTGCCCCAATGGAGTCGCCACTATGTTAACGCTCTGTAAATTTCCTAGAGGTTGTCAGAAAAGAAGAAATCTACGGGAGGTAAATTTATCCAACCACTTCGAAGCTGGGATCTAGCCCTACCAACTTCAGAGAGGGATCTCTCTGTATGATTTAGATATGTTTCAAATTTAAAATATTAGGCTAGGTAAATAGAATATGTCAGTTTTGTTTGTTGTAGTTTTTATTGGGTTGGCTGAGAGAGTTTACACATCCTTTGGGATATGGGGTCTGTATCATGAAACAAAATCTAAACCAGAAAGCAAAGAAACTTTTCACAGGGCGAGGTAATGTAATCACTGGATTCTTTTAGTAGCATAAATGAGGAATAGCAGAAAAAGGTGAGAATGTCAATTACAACAAAGAAGCAATTAAGAATTTATTTATCGTGAAATCAGAAGATGAAACACTAAAATCTTTTAAAGTCAGAAACAGGGTATACAAAGATAAATCCTGCAACATTCATTACTTTCAAAGATTAGATTTAGCAAAGAGTGTGATAACTAAGCGAGAATAACATTTAACTTAGAAAGAAGAACGTCACCAGTGAATACACACAAGAATCCTATAAAAATGCCTCTTTGTATTAATGGAAGATCTCTTGAAAAATATTACAGTCTGATAGCTCACAGGGCGTAAAGATCAACCCTCAATACTTCGAAAAGTGAAGTATTTATAACCCAAAATTACAAACGATCCTGTCATTAAAGATCAGGATGTGGTAAATCTATTTTTAGCTTAACTAACTTAACAAATTACAAGAATCTAGGAAATTGTTTGATGATGTGTCGAAACTGCATGTTGTTTTCTGGGTGAACCATTGGTGAGGCCTCTACATGACCTTGTCTGACTGGATAGCTGACTGGGTTGGGACAACTCATCGACTACTCGATCAGGTCACAAAACTCTTCCCATCAAAGATGACTGGGAACGCTGACTTTGAGTAACCTTCGATAGACTTCATCCATTTCTTTGTACTTGGCAAAAGTAGGCTTGGTGATGAAGGTGTACTGGATCTCATGCTGTATGCTGATGTCCAACTGAATTGCATCTAGGAATGCCTTGCAGGTGATGCTGCCTTGAATCCCTAAAAAAATTGAACTATCCTTAGCCACATCGGCTAGTCTCTTTTTGTAATCTGGGAGCGTCATCAATTTTTCATTTATCACCTTCAAACCAGGAAGACCTTTCTTTTGTAGAGCCTCAATCTTGCTGAAAAACCTTTGTAACCCTAGGTCCATGGCTTGAACCTTTTCTTCTAGCTGCAGCATCAGTCCTCTCTTGGTCAAGACTCTTTTGAACTCAAGGATGGTCTTTGTTCTATCCTCAATTCTCAGCTCTTCCATCTCCTCTCTGGTTTTAGAATTCAAGAATTTGATGATTTCATTAGCCTGTGTGGGTATCTCTCCCAGTTCTGATCTGATCTTCTCGATGGATTATTTACTTCTCTGCACCAATTCATTTTGCTCAAACATAATCTGTATCATTCACCATATTTCATTCATGGACTTGGTGATGTCTTTCCAGACACTTTCTTTGACTTCGACCAGTGTTTTACCTGCCACTGTTTTCTTCCGGAGCTGTTGTAACTCTTGTTTGAGCTAGTCTGACACCTATTTTTCCTTGGAGAAGCTGGTTTGATAAGAATATTTGAGTTCCTTAAGGTTCTCAATCTCCTTTTTGAGCTTGCTAATCTCTGTCTCCTGCAGGTTCATCTCTTCCATAGATTTGGCTAATTCAACCATATTTTCTAGAGACGTCAGTGGATTCGCCGATGGGACTTCTGCTAGTGATGTTGTGCTCACTCCTGAGAGTGGAACTGCACTCAATGGAATGACTTCCATGGGTTTCAACTGTTCTTTCTCTTTCACTAGCTTCTCCATCTCAACTTCCATTTCCTTCAGTTGTGCATTCTGCTCCATGATGAACTTAAGCATCTCATATTTTTCTCCTTCTGTCTCTGCTATTTCCTTTGCCCGCGAGTCTACTGTTGGTGGCAGCTTCAATTATTTCCTCAAAGACGGTATGTTGACATTTTTCTTCTTGATCATGTCCTTGACTGCTTTCACATTTGAGGGGTTGTACCCGATCTTGAGGACCAGTTCCTCCAGTGTTTTGATCCTATTATCCTTGGAAAATAATGATATTTTCTCCAACTTCAACTGTGTCTGGACGTTGTTCAGAGACACTTGTAACCTGGAGGTAGTAGTGGAAGCATGTGCTAGCGTGGAGAAAACCATTTCTCCAGTTTGCCTGTGCAGGTCCATTTGATCGACATGATGCACGTCTTTGGTCTGGAATTCAAAGGTTGCCCTTTTATAGTCGGTGATTACCTTTGGGTCTGGCACTTGTGCTTGGAGAAATGCCATGTGCATTCTGCCCTTCTCCATGTTGAACGCCGATAGCAGCCTGTGTTGTGCAGTCGACGTCTGCTTCCAGAATTGGGCGTATGAGCTGTTGGTCAGAGTCTGATTCTTTTTCTTGATCAAATCATATTTCTCAAAGATGCTCAGCTTTGGTCCTGTCTTGCCTGGCTGGTTGATTGGTGGAGTATCTGTAGTCTTCTTTGGTAACATAGTGGTTATAATCTGCTTGCTGCTTGTATTGAGGAGCGACTGATCAACCTCTGTCACTGGAGTGGATGGAATTTCCTTTTCTCCAGCCAGGTCAGGAGCTGGACTAGTTTTTGGCCTCTTGGTATGCAGTCATAATTATTCTAATGATACTTTAGTGACAGGAGGTGACAGATCCTGCCTAGGCCTTTTCTCCTTTGGAGCCTGTGGTGTGGTTGTCTGTGATACAATGACCGGGAGTTCCTATTGTTCTGTTTCAACTAAAGTGTTTGGTTCCCATCCTGTCTGGTTTGAAATTTTTTCTACCTCAGGCTTAGATTCGTGGACATACATGATATTCTTGTTTTTTATCCTCATCTCTAAAATGATCTCGCATGGATCGTAGTGCTATGTGAAATTCACAAAGAATTTCATTTCCTTCAACAACCTGTCTGCTTCCTCCCCAGCACCTTGACTGTTGCAGATGAAAGACCCAATCTACCCTTTGATTCTAAGCTGTTGCTTCTTGTTTAAAGACACAAAATGAATATCATCCGAGTTTATCATCTGCCTTATGTATTCCAGAGAAAAAATTCTGACAGGTAAGTATTTGGGCAGTTTATATGGGGCCAACTCGCACCCATAGACTCTGATCTCAGTGTGATTTTGGTACAGGTACCAATGACTAGTCTTTGTATGATCTGAGAGATGTAGGATCCTCTGAACTTCGTCATTAATCCTGGGTTCAGGTCTGCCGCTGAGTATACTCACCACTAGGTGGTAGAATTGATCGATGAACTGCTTGAAACTGAATTCTGTGGATTTATGTCTGAGCAGGGAAGTCCATGTGGTTACTACCCGGGGTCTTCCATCTCCGTCCATATTTTGCATAGAAAAAGAAAATGTGTCCGCCTTGAAGAACACGAACAAGTATGCTGGTATTGAAGAATACTGGAACATGCCTTCTGTGGAGAAATTGATGAATTTCTCATGAATGTTGTCCGCCAGGAACTTGCTAAAGCTAAATTGTGTAGTGGGCTTCTCATCGGTGGAGAAAATAGACAAAAATCCCAGAATGGGTTCATCTACCCATTGATCTGAATAATAACCCAACAAGGTGCATAGCGATGTGATAACCTAGTTTCCTTTTGTTGAGAACATGGAGGAAGGATAAGGGGGATTTGTAGCGGGGAGCTGAGCGGACTGTGGAAGAAAAAGATCAAATATTGGAGCTCTTTGAGGAAACGTCATCTTCTGGTATAACTCTGTAATTATTTCAAGGTTAAAAGGTGAGGCAGAGTCGGCTCGGGATATTTTCATCATTTGGTCGATGGTTTTTGGCGTGATGAGGAAAAGAAATTTCCCAGACGAGGATACGATGGCTCTTTGCTCAGGAATATAGTGGGCTTGGCACTTGAGGGCGAACTCCCAGAGTCCAATTTCATCAGTCTGGTCTAGGAAGACTTCTTTAAGCCACGACTGAAGGTCTGCGAAGTCAAAGTCGTACTTTGTGTCTGTAATTAAGTAGTCTTTGTTAGCCAGTGGAATCCTGTCGAGGTCGACAAGAGGCTGGAGAAATGGATTCTCCTCTCCTTCTGTTCGTTTTGACTTTGGTGCCATTACTGTAACAATACCTGCAAATAAAACAACATTAGTGGGGACGACTGTAGATGGGGGCGACTGACTGTGAATGAGAGGAAAACAGGGTAAATTCTCTGGTGTGAAGAGTGGGTAAATGGTGAAAGAATGAAGTGGTGGGGGTAGTATTGAGTAAATGGTTATCCATTGGGCATTGGGGACAGGTCAACTGGTTAACAGATAAGTTATCTAGTAATAAATGGCCAACGAGTCATTTAGAACGTGAGATGGCAGGTGACAGTGACTGAGGGATAAAGATGAGTGATGTGGCAGTTATCGGTTGGGGGAAAAAATCATGGTGAGGGGACTTGCCACGGGTGAACGAGGGAGAAGGACTGATGGAATTACGGGATGTGACTCTTATGGAAAGGTGGATAATGACGTCACAAGGTGACGAGGTATGTTAGATAGAAAGAGGTGGTGGGATTTGGGACTAGTAGGTTCATGCCACGTATAGATAGGGGGCCCACCAGAGTAAGATTCAATTCCGAACCCCCCCCCCCCACCGTTAAAGGTAGATCAGTCGGGGGGGT